>JAKOGI010000178.1:289068-371568 GCA_029747015.1 Carnegiea gigantea | reverse complement strand
TTTGGTGGTTGTTTGGTGGCTAAAAATGGTGATGGAGCTGCTGTCTAGGTGTGGACGTGTGCAAGAGAGAAGGAGGAGAGAAAATAGGAGAGAGAAAGTGCCTTGAAAGCTTGGTTGAAAATGAAACAAAAATGAAAATTTTACAATTTATATTTGCATATTTACTTGACTGCAAATTAAAGCAGAAAAGTCAAAAATATCATGCTTGATTAAGGCTTAATTAAGTGGGTTTAGCTAAACAAATACAGATCAAGTTTTGTTGCATCGCGAACGGCCCTAAACGGGCTCGGGTTTAGAGAAAGAACTGAAACCGAGTGCGTTTGTGAAATTTTTTTTTCAAAGTTTGAGATTAAATAATTTTAGTGTCATGAAAACGAAATAAATCGTTAAATTCATAAAATATCAAGGCCTAAATCGATTTAAAACAAAACCCAAGAATTGCAAAGTGAGGGCTTAGCTAGAAATGTCCAAATGGAAATAACAAAAAGAGATGATGTAAATGAAATGAAATTAACCCTTTGGATTAATGAAATGAAATGAATAACATAATTTAGGGTTGGACTATTACAGTCTTCCCCCCTTAAAAAGTTTCGTCCTCGAAACTAACGCATTTCACTATATCATGTAGGATTACCTCGAATAAATATGGATATGCAGTTCTCATAGCCTCTTCGGTCTCCCAGATGGCTTCTTGGGAGGTGTGGTTTGACCAGAGTACTTTGACCAATGGTATCTGCTTGTTACGCAGTTGTTTAATCCTGTGATCTAGTATTTGAACAGGATGCTCCTTATATACTAGATCTTCAGCGATATCGATAGGTTCAGATACAATGGTATGGTCTGGATCTGGAATGTATTTTCGAAGCTGAGAGATATGAAGCACGTTATGCACGTGTTCAAGTTCGATAGGTAACTCTAGATGATAAGCGACAGGTTTCAACCTTTCAATAATTTCATAAGGTCCAATAAACCTTGGACTCAATTTGCCCCGTACTCCGAACATCTTAACACCTCTAGTTGGTGAAACCTTCAGAAAAACTTTATCACCTACTTGAAACTCTAGAGGTCTTCTTCTTTTGTCTGCATAACTTTTCTGTCGACTTTGGGCAACTCTGATATGTTCCTGAATCTTTCTTATGGTCTCAGTGGTCTCTTGAATCATTTTAGGACCTATAATCAGTGCCTCATCCAAATCACTCCAGCACAACGGGGTTCTACATTTTCCTCCGTACAGAGCCTCAAATGGGGCCATCTTGATGGTGGATTGATAGCTGTTTTTATAAGAGAATTCCACCAAAGGCAAGTCATCTTCCCACTTTCCTTGAAACTCCAATACACAAGCTCTTAGCATGTCTTCCAAAATTTCATTTACCCTTTCAGTTTGTCCATCTGTTTCTGGGTGATAGGAGCTACTGAAGTTTAGTTTGGTTTCAAAGGCTTTTTAAAGCGCTTGCCAGAAACGTGCTTGGAATCTTTGATCCCTATCTGAGACTATGTCTAAAGGGATCCCATGCAGACGGACTATCTCCTTGACATACAGTTGGGCTCGTTTTTCAACTCCCCAGGTATCCTTGATGGGCAGGAAATGAGCTGACCTTATGAGTCGATCAACTATGACCCAGATAGCATTCTTTTTCGAGGTAGAAAGCGGTAAACCCATAACAAAGTCCATCGAGATCGAATCCCACTTCCAAGTGGGAATTTCTAAGGGTGGTAGTTCACCCACAGGACATTGATGCTCGGCTTTAACTTTCTGAAAAATTAGACACTTATCCACATATTCTGCAACATCCTTCTTCATATTATTCGACCAAAAATATTGTCTCAGATCTCTGTACATCTTGGTGCCTCCTGGATGCACTGAATAACGAGTATTGTGAGCCTCTTCTAGGATCTGCTTTATTAATTCCCTATTTTTGGGCACATATAGGCGATTCTGGAACCTCAGAGTCCCATCCTCGTGTACTACAAATCTCGGAGACTTCCCTTTCTCTAAATTTTGCTTTATTCTTTGAAGTTCGGGATCACTTTACTGGTTCAGTCGTATTTCTTCCCCTAAGGAAGGCTGTACAGTGAGTGCTGATAATTGAGCCTTCGTTTGCCCGTGGGACACCAATTGAATCCCAAAGTCCTCAAGTTCTCTTAAGAGATTCAACTGAGTAATCACCACAGTGTTCGAGCTATGTTGCGCCTTCCTGCTTAGAGCATCCGCCACCACATTTGCTTTACCAGGATGATATTGAATCTGTAAATCATAGTCTTTAAGCAACTCAAGCCAACGCCGTTGCCTCAAATTGAGCTCCTTCTGGGTGAAGATATACTTTAAACTTTGATGATCAGTATCGATCTTGCACGATACCCCATATAAATAATGTCTCCAAATTTTCAATGCAAAGACCACAGCTACTAATTCTAAGTCATGAGTGGGGTAGTTTTTCTAATATGGCTTGAGTTGTCGAGAGGCATAAGCTACTACTTTATCCTTCTACATTAGTACGCACCCCAAACCGTTCATCAAAGCGTCACTATAAACAGTTTACTCTTTTCCTTCCATTGGTAACGTTAGGATTGGGACGGTAGTTAAGCGCTGTCTTATCTCTTGGAAAGCTTTCTCACACCTTTCAGTCCATTCAAACTTATTCACCTTCTTCAGTAGATTAGTCAGTGGTGATGCTATTTTCGAAAAGTCCTTGATAAGCCTTCGATAATAACCTGCTAAACCCAGAAAGCTTCTAATCTAAGTGACATTGGTAGGCCTTGGCCATTCTATGATTGCTTTCACCTTTTGGGGGTCAACTTTAATTCCTTCTTTGGTAATCACATGCCCCAAAAATACCACTTCCTCCAACCAAAATTCACATTTCTTTAATTTGCCATAGAGTTCATGTTCCCTCAAAGTCTGCTATACTATCCGTAATTGATCAGCATGTTCCTCTTTATCCTTAGAATAGATAAGGATATCATCTATGAACACCGCTACAAACTTGTCTAAATAAGGTCTGAAAACCCTATTCATAAGGTCCATGAAGGCTGCAGGAGCATTAGTGAGACCAAAAGGCATCACCGTGAACTCATAGTGACCATACCTGGTCCTAAACGCTGTCTTAGAAATGTCCTCAGGCTTAATCCTAAGTTGATGGTATCCTGACCTCAAATCAATTTTAGAGAATACTCCTGCTCCTTGTAGTTGATCAAACAAATCATCTATTCGTGGTAGAGGATATTTGTTTTTCATGGTAATCTTGTTCAACTCCCTGTAATCAATACAGAGTCTTAAGGTTCCATCCTTTTTCTTAACAAAGAACACTGGAGCACCCCATGGTGACACACTTGGCCTAATAAAGCCCTTCTGTAACAGTTCATCTAGTTGAATCTTTAATTCCTTAAGCTCAGTTGGGGCTATACGATATGGGGCTTTTGAAATAGGTTGGGACCCAGGAATTAATTCGATTCTAAAATCAATTTCCCCTTGTGGGGGTAGTCCTGGTAGCTCCTCAGGAAAAACATCTTCAAATTCACAAACTACAGGTATATTCTCCGCTTTCTCTTCTTTCGTTTGGGAGTCAATAGCATAACACCAATACCCAATACACCCCTGATATAACAGCTTACTTGCTTTCATAGCGGAAATCAAAGCACAAGATTTTGCCTCTCTCTGCCCATAAAAACACACTTTTCTCCCTTTCTCATCCTTCAAAATAACCTTAAGATCTTCACAGTCAATTTTGGCCCCATAAGTGGCAACCAATTCATCCCCAAAATGATATCAAAATCAGACAAGTCAAATTGAATCAAATCCACAGGGAAGGTAGCTTCATCAATGATGATGGGGACAAGTTCATAAGAGAGGGGGCACTCAATCACAGAGTTGTTGGGTAGCTTAATTCTATAATTAGTTTCCATCCTCTTGTTCTCCAGACTAAATTGCGCAGCGGATTGGGTAGATATAAAAGAATGAGTGGCGCCCGAATCAAATAATACACAAAATGGCTTTGAATTTAAAAAGAGAGTTCTAGTAACTACCGTACCAGAGGTAGCAGCTTCCTTTTTGCTCATCACAAACGCCCTTCCTGCAACTAGAGGCCTTGCAGGTGGAGGTCCCTGGCGGGGCGGAGCTAAAGGTTTTGCAGCGCCCTTGTCTACAGCTTTCAGTCGGCGGGGGCATGCAGCGATGAGGTGCTCAGGACTTCCACACCACATGCATTTGTTGGTGCCAACTCGACATTCAGGAGTGGTGTGATTTGTTCTTCCACACTTCGCACAGGGTACGGGTACTGTCGAGCCCACAGGACGAGTCTTAGAGGGAAGAGGAGTAGGCTTCTTCTGGCTCTGATTTACACTTTCACTCGGAGTCCCCCGTTCAAACCCCTTTCTCTTATGATTGATTGGATTCAGAGCTCTCAACTCCGTCTTCACTCGTTCCACTTCAGCTGCTCGTTCATATAGTTCTTGATAAGTCAGAATTGGTTGCCCCGCAAACTGATTCCGGATGTAGAAGGCCAAACATTCCTCAAACCTTCTCATCTTTAACCTTTTAGATGATACAAATTCGGGGACAAACCTAGATAGTTCTGTGAACTTACTAGCATATTGCATCACCGTCATGTTGCCGCTTATTTTTAACTCCATAAATTCCTTTTCCTTCTGCCTTTGCACCACAGCTGGGTAAAATTTCGCCCTCAACTCTACTAAAAATTTACTCCAAGTGAATTCAGGCCCTAGGAGCTTGTCCTTCACAGTATTCCACCGAATGTCAGCTTCACCTGACAAATAATACGTCCCAATGTTCATTTTCTTTTCCTCTGGTACCCCAACTACTGTGAAAACTTTCTCCATTCCCCTTATCCATTCTTCTAGCACTACTGGATCATAAGATCCATTATAAACTTTAGGGTTGCGCCGTGCTACCCTATCTGCTAATTTATCCTCTTTAGGAGGGGTTTCAGCAGGTACCTGAGGAATTCGCTTCATCAATTTGGCAACTAAGGTTGGCCAATAACTTGGGTTTCCTAAGTTGCTAGCTAATACAGAGGGCAATGGTGGCGTGTCACCAGATGGTGGTTCCTGGCAAGAGGCTTGATCACCCGATCCCTAGCCTTGTTCCATATTGTCCTCTACCTAAACCTCCATGTTGTTGTGTACTAACTGGGACATTCTGATCAGACATCAAATAAAGCAACTCAAACACTGGAACCTCCAGACATATAAGATAAACATGCCCAATAAATACATATGAGGCGGCTTGAAGATTATATCATAACTTAAAGCAACATCATTTCATTTCAAAACTGCTTACTTATATACATTGTTGATTTATATACATAAGCAATAAAAGCATATTACACTTAGCTAAGTAAGCAAGACTAGCTCTAACTCCTTCCCTATCACTAAAGACTAAATAGCCCCTACGCACTAAGTCCGTCACATAACCAAAAGAGGTACGGACCCTATCATCACGGTTGGCGAGGATTGGACTAACTATATGCAATATCAGATGCCCCACAAAATGTAATTATCCAATCCAGCCAAACCATATCTACATACAGAGCTCAAAATGAAACCACTAGACCAGCCCATAGAACCACCTAACGATCCCTAGATGGATCGTAATCTGGGTCAGACTCATCATCAGGTTCTTCACCTGAATCAAACCTACTCATAGATGCCTCTGATTCGGCACTATCGACCTCCTGTTGAACTTGTGGCCCATGCTCCTCCCCTAATCCCATCATCAACTCATCCGCCTCTTGTTCCCTTTGCTGCTCTATCCCTATCTCATCACTGTCTTGATCCTCCTCGGGATCATCCTCCTCTGGATCGTCCTCATCGCCCTGGTGGTCCTCATCCCCAGAGCTAATCACAACAACTTCTGGGGTGCTAGGGATGTCTATTACCACGTAAGCCTCCCTAGGGCTATCAGGCATTAGTGGGGTGGCTGGTGCGGGCGGAATGGGTGGCCTCTGTGCTGGTGCTGGCGGGGAGGGTGGCCCCTGTGCTGGTACCGGGGCTGCAGGTGGAGGATGGACCTAATATAGGGGGAAAACATGCTGAAGAGTTTCTATAGTAAGTCCCCTCAATTCGAACTCCTCTCTCAATAACAATTCCGTAGTGAGAGTCATCCAAGCCCCCTGGCCTGAAACCTAGGCCCGTCCAAGCCTGGGTTCCTTGTCATCATAAAGTTGTGGTAAAGTTGCCTAAATTCCACCCACGGGCCAACCGGGGGTAAGGACTCAAGCAGTCTCTGTGCACGGATGGTAGTACTGTGGAACTCAGAATAAGGGTCCTGTGCATGTACTTCCATACTCATGTGTAGCAATGTAATGTGAGCTCTCATAGAGCCCTTCGGCAGCATATTAACACCATAAGGGTCCATCTAACAAGGAAAACACATATATGAGAGGCATGTATATCCACAAACAAGAAGCATACAAATGGAAGCAACTGGTAGTCTAATATCGGTATTACACTCTTAATATCATTCTACCATTATGCTATAGATAGCCTCCCTTCACTACACCATTCTAATACTCACCCTATACGTTCTAACTCTGATTTCCTCAAAAAAATCTCAACCTGGGCTCTAATACCAAATCTGTAACACCCCAAATATACATGATTCATTGCCTGCATTCATCTACTTAAGGTTATCAATAAGATACAATAATTCAATGAACAGGGCGTTACCGCCATCCATGAAGGACAAGGCTTCCATTAAACATGAAAACTTTCCATAACCCAAAGGTTACCCCATAACAGTGTATACACCATCATAAACACCCAATCCATTTAGTTATATACAAAAAGGTTCTAACATCCCAAGGATAACACCAACTTACATAACTCGGTTTAGAAATACAGTCGCAACATCAAAATACATAAGTTAACTTAAATATACATTAGACACTGCGAAATACATCACAATATGCCAAGATAGCATCTTAGCTCTCCCCAGACCGTCAACTACATGAATGGTTCTGTCTCATTTATCACCTCCGGCCTCTCTGCCCGCCTCAGGGCCGTTCACCGAACATTTTCCTAAAACAAAACATAAAATTATTTTGAACTGTGAGCCAGAGCTCAGTACATGCATCCCTATACTGTTAAAGGTTCATTGAAATGTTATTTAGGGCCCGCTTGCAATTCATTTTAAGCGAAAACAGGGAATGAGATGTATATAAAACTGCATTGCTAATTATTATCTGTTAGTGCACCCCTTAGTAACTGTTATGATCTGTAAATAGGTGTACACTTGCCAAGCCGACCGAGGGACCTACCCTGAAGCCGCGCGGGTAACTGGAGGGCAATGCCCTGTAACTGATAACTGATGGGGTCACTAATTATGTGATGAAGTACTGATTAAAATGATTCATTTATGTGCTTGCCAAAATATTATAATTTCGATAAATACGTGCTGATTACTAAAGATACAGGCAATGAACATACCTGAAGGTTTTAAAAGCTAATACACAGAGTGAATAGATGCACTAAAACGGAGAGAATGAGAGCTTAGGCCTTGATTCTGTTCAAAAGATCATTACAGGAACATGAGATCAGAAATGAACTTGTTCTTAAAATGAGCACTTGTAAATAAAACTAGCATAAAGGATACCCTTAATGAAAAAAAATAGCTTATAAAGAATGTGTACAAACCAGTTTGTGGATTAATCTAAAATACTGAAGCTAAATAAGACTAAAGCTAAATAAATTATAGAAATGCTAATTTGAGGCATGGAAGCGAGTTTAGAGCGTAAGGGCTTGTGACGAGGGTGTATGGAAAGAATATAGCAGAACTTCTACTCCTGACCTCAAAATGAGACGTAATACACCAATATAAATAGCTTAAGAAGTTCTCTAAAACTTTCATTAAGAACACGAAACATGATTCCCATGATAGGGTTCCTAAAATAGGCCTAGAACATCAACATGTCAGTTTTAAGCCCACCCTGCACAGACTTAGTAAAATGGCCATAACTTTCCCTACAGACCTCGGATTAATGCGATTCAAGAGCCATTATGAAGCTAGCACACTAGTCTATGTACCCACCAAAAATCAGAATTTTTGGTTGAGCCGATCATTACCAGTGTCATTTCAAAGGCTGTCCTGTTTTTCTGAAAATTTCAGCAGCTCTATTTGAGTGTTTTCCTTCACTTATTACCCCAATCCTCAACTTAAACTCTTTCTTAAGAGCATGTAAATGCACTTTGGTACATACCAACATCATACACAAACACCATCCATGATTGCTCTTCATATTCATATCAAATAAAACTCCTTTTCTAGTCACATATACACACATACCTCAAATTTACACTTAGTTGATTCAAACCTTGCATTTTGAACAAAACCCTAACTTTGGGTCACTTTGAGCTCAGTCCCAACTTCTCAAAACACCATAAGCAACATGAAAACTTCAATATATCAAGAGATAAACAAAAACAAGGATAGATCAATCACTAAACAACACTTAAACAAGAAGCTTGCATGATTAAGATGAAACCCTAACCCAAACCTCATCTAATTTCAACTCCAACATAATCCATCAACTAGATGATTCTTAATGCCATAAAAACCAACATAATCCATCACTAAAACAACCAAACAAGGAACAAAACCAATAAGATGAAGAATCAAAAACAAAAATCAGCATAGGAGGTGAAAAGCATACTCACTTTGAGCTTAAAGAGAAGTAGAAATGATGCTTGATGCTTGAAGGAGGGAGAGGGATGGTTGGGGTGATAATTGGTGGTTGTTTGGTGGTTGTTTGGTGGCTAAAAATGGTGATGGAGCTGCTGTCTAGGTGTGGACGTGTGCAAGAGAGAAGGAGGAGAGAAAATAGGAGAGAGAAAGTGCCTTGAAAGCTTGGTTGAAAATGAAACAAAAATGAAAATTTTACAATTTATATTTGCATATTTACTTGACTGCAAATTAAAGCAGAAAAGTCAAAAATATCATGCTTGATTAAGGCTTAATTAAGTGGGTTTAGCTAAACAAATACAGATCAAGTTTTGTTGCATCGCGAACGGCCCTAAACGGGCTCGGGTTTAGAGAAAGAACTGAAACCGAGTGCGTTTGTGAAATTTTTTTTTCAAAGTTTGAGATTAAATAATTTTAGTGTCATGAAAACGAAATAAATCGTTAAATTCATAAAATATCAAGGCCTAAATCGATTTAAAACAAAACCCAAGAATTGCAAAGTGAGGGCTTAGCTAGAAATGTCCAAATGGAAATAACAAAAAGAGATGATGTAAATGAAATGAAATTAACCCTTTGGATTAATGAAATGAAATGAATAACATAATTTAGGGTTGGACTATTACAGTCTTCCCCCCTTAAAAAGTTTCGTCCTCGAAACTAACGCATTTCACTATATCATGTAGGATTACCTCGAATAAATATGGATATGCAGTTCTCATAGCCTCTTCGGTCTCCCAGATGGCTTCTTGGGAGGTGTGGTTTGACCAGAGTACTTTGACCAATGGTATCTGCTTGTTACGCAGTTGTTTAATCCTGTGATCTAGTATTTGAACAGGATGCTCCTTATATACTAGATCTTCAGCGATATCGATAGGTTCAGATACAATGGTATGGTCTGGATCTGGAATGTATTTTCGAAGCTGAGAGATATGAAGCACGTTATGCACGTGTTCAAGTTCGATAGGTAACTCTAGATGATAAGCGACAGGTTTCAACCTTTCAATAATTTCATAAGGTCCAATAAACCTTGGACTCAATTTGCCCCGTACTCCGAACATCTTAACACCTCTAGTTGGTGAAACCTTCAGAAAAACTTTATCACCTACTTGAAACTCTAGAGGTCTTCTTCTTTTGTCTGCATAACTTTTCTGTCGACTTTGGGCAACTCTGATATGTTCCTGAATCTTTCTTATGGTCTCAGTGGTCTCTTGAATCATTTTAGGACCTATAATCAGTGCCTCATCCAAATCACTCCAGCACAACAGGGTTCTACATTTTCCTCCGTACAGAGCCTCAAATGGGGCCATCTTGATGGTGGATTGATAGCTGTTTTTATAAGAGAATTCCACCAAAGGCAAGTCATCTTCCCACTTTCCTTGAAACTCCAATACACAAGCTCTTAGCATGTCTTCCAAAATTTCATTTACCCTTTCAGTTTGTCCATCTGTTTCTGGGTGATAGGAGCTACTGAAGTTTAGTTTGGTTTCAAAGGCTTTTTAAAGCGCTTGCCAGAAACGTGCGTGGAATCTTTGATCCCTATCTGAGACTATGTCTAAAGGGATCCCATGCAGACGGACTATCTCCTTGACATACAGTTGGGCTCGTTTTTCAACTCCCCAGGTATCCTTGATGGGCAGGAAATGAGCTGACCTTATGAGTCGATCAACTATGACCCAGATAGCATTCTTTTTCGAGGTAGAAAGCGGTAAACCCATAACAAAGTCCATCGAGATCGAATCCCACTTCCAAGTGGGAATTTCTAAGGGTGGTAGTTCACCCACAGGACATTGATGCTCGGCTTTAACTTTCTGAAAAATTAGACACTTATCCACATATTCTGCAACATCCTTCTTCATATTATTCGACCAAAAATATTGTCTCAGATCTCTGTACATCTTGGTGCCTCCTGGATGCACTGAATAACGAGTATTGTGAGCCTCTTCTAGGATCTGCTTTATTAATTCCCTATTTTTGGGCACATATAGGCGATTCTGGAACCTCAGAGTCCCATCCTCGTGTACTACAAATCTCGGAGACTTCCCTTTCTCTAAATTTTGCTTTATTCTTTGAAGTTCGGGATCACTTTACTGGTTCAGTCGTATTTCTTCCCCTAAGGAAGGCTGTACAGTGAGTGCTGATAATTGAGCCTTCGTTTGCCCGTGGGACACCAATTGAATCCCAAAGTCCTCAAGTTCTCTTAAGAGATTCAACTGAGTAATCACCACAGTGTTCGAGCTATGTTGCGCCTTCCTGCTTAGAGCATCCGCCACCACATTTGCTTTACCAGGATGATATTGAATCTGTAAATCATAGTCTTTAAGCAACTCAAGCCAACGCCGTTGCCTCAAATTGAGCTCCTTCTGGGTGAAGATATACTTTAAACTTTGATGATCAGTATAGATCTTGCACGATACCCCATATAAATAATGTCTCCAAATTTTCAATGCAAAGACCACAGCTACTAATTCCAGTCATGAGTGGGGTAGTTTTTCTCATATGGCTTGAGTTGTCGAGAGGCATAAGCTACTACTTTATCCTTCTACATTAGTACGCACCCCAAACCGTTCATCAAAGCGTCACTATAAACAGTTTACTCTTTTCCTTCCATTGGTAACGTTAGGATTGGGACGGTAGTTAAGCGCTGTCTTATCTCTTGGAAAGCTTTCTCACACCTTTCAGTCCATTCAAACTTATTCACCTTCTTCAGTAGATTAGTCAGTGGTGATGCTATTTTCGAAAAGTCCTTGATAAGCCTTCGATAATAACCTGCTAAACCCAGAAAGCTTCTAATCTAAGTGACATTGGTAGGCCTTGGCCATTCTATGATTGCTTTCACCTTTTGGGGGTCAACTTTAATTCCTTCTTTGGTAATCACATGCCCCAAAAATACCACTTCCTCCAACCAAAATTCACATTTCTTTAATTTGCCATAGAGTTCATGTTCCCTCAAAGTTTGCAATACTATCCGTAATTGATCAGCATGTTCCTCTTTATCCTTAGAATAGATAAGGATATCATCTATGAACACCGCTACAAACTTGTCTAAATAAGGTCTGAAAACCCTATTCATAAGGTCCATGAAGGCTGCAGGAGCATTAGTGAGACCAAAAGGCATCACCGTGAACTCATAGTGACCATACCTGGTCCTAAACGCTGTCTTAGAAATGTCCTCAGGCTTAATCCTAAGTTGATGGTATCCTGACCTCAAATCAATTTTAGAGAATACTCCTGCTCCTTGTAGTTGATCAAACAAATCATCTATTCGTGGTAGAGGATATTTGTTTTTCATGGTAATCTTGTTCAACTCCCTGTAATCAATACAGAGTCTTAAGGTTCCATCCTTTTTCTTAACAAAGAACACTGGAGCACCCCATGGTGACACACTTGGCCTAATAAAGCCCTTCTGTAACAGTTCATCTAGTTGAATCTTTAATTCCTTAAGCTCAGTTGGGGCTATACGATATGGGGCTTTTGAAATAGGTTGGGACCCAGGAATTAATTCGATTCTAAAATCAATTTCCCCTTGTGGGGGTAGTCCTGGTAGCTCCTCAGGAAAAACATCTTCAAATTCACAAACTACAGGTATATTCTCCGCTTTCTCTTCTTTCGTTTGGGAGTCAATAGCATAACACCAATACCCAATACACCCCTGATATAACAGCTTACTTGCTTTCATAGCGGAAATCAAAGCACAAGATTTTGCCTCTCTCTGCCCATAAAAACACACTTTTCTCCCTTTCTCATCCTTCAAAATAACCTTAAGATCTTCACAGTCAATTTTGGCCCCATAAGTGGCAACCAATTCATCCCCAAAATGATATCAAAATCAGACAAGTCAAATTGAATCAAATCCACAGGGAAGGTAGCTTCATCAATGATGATGGGGACAAGTTCATAAGAGAGGGGGCACTCAATCACAGAGTTGTTGGGTAGCTTAATTCTATAATTAGTTTCCATCCTCTTGTTCTCCAGACTAAATTGCGCAGCGGATTGGGTAGATATAAAAGAATGAGTGGCGCCCGAATCAAATAATACACAAAATGGCTTTGAATTTAAAAAGAGAGTTCTAGTAACTACCGTACCAGAGGTAGCAGCTTCCTTTTTGCTCATCACAAACGCCCTTCCTGCAACTAGAGGCCTTGCAGGTGGAGGTCCCTGGCGGGGCGGAGCTAAAGGTTTTGCAGCGCCCTTGTCTACAGCTTTCAGTCGGCGGGGGCATGCAGCGATGAGGTGCTCAGGACTTCCACACCACATGCATTTGTTGGTGCCAACTCGACATTCAGGAGTGGTGTGATTTGTTCTTCCACACTTCGCACAGGGTACGGGTACTGTCGAGCCCACAGGACGAGTCTTAGAGGGAAGAGGAGTAGGCTTCTTCTGGCTCTGATTTACACTTTCACTCGGAGTCCCCCGTTCAAACCCCTTTCTCTTATGATTGATTGGATTCAGAGCTCTCAACTCCGTCTTCACTCGTTCCACTTCAGCTGCTCGTTCATATAGTTCTTGATAAGTCAGAATTGGTTGCCCCGCAAACTGATTCCGGATGTAGAAGGCCAAACATTCCTCAAACCTTCTCATCTTTAACCTTTCAGATGATACAAATTCGGGGACAAACCTAGATAGTTCTGTGAACTTACTAGCATATTGCATCACCGTCATGTTGCCGCTTATTTTTAACTCCATAAATTCCTTTTCCTTCTGCCTTTGCACCACAGCTGGGTAAAATTTCGCCCTCAACTCTACTAAAAATTTACTCCAAGTGAATTTAGGCCCTAGGAGCTTGTCCTTCACAGTATTCCACCGAATGTCAGCTTCACCTGACAAATAATACGTCCCAATGTTCATTTTCTTTTCCTCTGGTACCCCAACTACTGTGAAAACTTTCTCCATTCCCCTTATCCATTCTTCTAGCACTACTGGATCATAAGATCCATTATAAACTTTAGGGTTGCGCCGTGCTACCCTATCTGCTAATTTATCCTCTTTAGGAGGGGTTTCAGCAGGTACCTGAGGAATTCGCTTCATCAATTTGGCAACTAAGGTTGGCCAATAACTTGGGTTTCCTAAGTTGCTAGCTAATACAGAGGGCAATGGTGGCGTGTCACCAGATGGTGGTTCCTGGCAAGAGGCTTGATCACCCGATCCCTAGCCTTGTTCCATATTGTCCTCTACCTAAACCTCCATGTTGTTGTGTACTAACTGGGACATTCTGATCAGACATCAAATAAAGCAACTCAAACACTGGAACCTCCAGACATATAAGATAAACATGCCCAATAAATACATATGAGGCGGCTTGAAGATTATATCATAACTTAAAGCAACATCATTTCATTTCAAAACTGCTTACTTATATACATTGTTGATTTATATACATAAGCAATAAAAGCATATTACACCTAGCTAAGTAAGCAAGACTAGCTCTAACTCCTTCCCTATCACTAAAGACTAAATAGCCCCTACGCACTAAGTCCATCACATAACCAAAAGAGGTACGGACCCTATCATCACGGTTGGCGAGGATTGGACTAACTATATGCAATATCAGATGCCCCACAAAATGTAATTATCCAATCCAGCCAAACCATATCTACATACAGAGCTCAAAATGAAACCACTAGACCAGCCCATAGAACCACCTAACGATCCCTAGATGGATCGTAATCTGGGTCAGACTCATCATCAGGTTCTTCACCTGAATCAAACCTACTCATAGATGCCTCTGATTCGGCACTATCGACCTCCTGTTGAAC
Source organism: Carnegiea gigantea (assembly GCA_029747015.1). Taxonomy (NCBI): domain Eukaryota; kingdom Viridiplantae; phylum Streptophyta; class Magnoliopsida; order Caryophyllales; family Cactaceae; genus Carnegiea; species Carnegiea gigantea. The sequence goes on along the minus strand of JAKOGI010000178.1, from coordinate 357,120 downwards.
TTGTGGCCCATGCTCCTCCCCTAATCCCATCATCAACTCATCCGCCTCTTGTTCCCTTTGCTGCTCTATCCCTATCTCATCACTGTCTTGATCCTCCTCGGGATCATCCTCCTCTGGATCGTCCTCATCGCCCTGGTGGTCCTCATCCCCAGAGCTAATCACAACAACTTCTGGGGTGCTAGGGATGTCTATTACCACGTAAGCCTCCCTAGGGCTATCAGGCATTAGTGGGGTGGCTGGTGCGGGCGGAATGGGTGGCCTCTGTGCTGGTGCTGGCGGGGAGGGTGGCCCCTGTGCTGGTACCGGGGCTGCAGGTGGAGGATGGACCTAATATAGGGGGAAAACATGCTGAAGAGTTTCTATAGTAAGTCCCCTCAATTCGAACTCCTCTCTCAATAACAATTCCGTAGTGAGAGTCATCCAAGCCCCCTGGCCTGAAACCTAGGCCCGTCCAAGCCTGGGTTCCCTGTCATCATAAAGTTGTGGTAACGTTGCCTAAATTCCACCCACGGGCCAACCGGGGGTAAGGACTCAAGCAGTCTCTGTGCACGGATGGTAGTACTGTGGAACTCAGAATAAGGGTCCTGTGCATGTACTTCCATACTCATGTGTAGCAATGCAATGTGAGCTCTCATAGAGCCCCTCGGCAGCATATTAACACCATAAGGGTCCATCTAACAAGGAAAACACATATATGAGAGGCATGTATATCCACAAACAAGAAGCATACAAATGGAAGCAACTGGTAGTCTAATATCGGTATTACACTCTTAATATCATTCTACCATTATGCTATAGATAGCCTCCCTTCACTACACCATTCTAATACTCACCCTATACGTTCTAACTCTGATTTTCTCAAAAAAATCTCAACCTGGGCTCTAATACCAAATCTGTAACACCCCAAATATACATGATTCATTGCCTGCATTCATCTACTTAAGGTTATCAATAAGATACAATAATTCAATGAACAGGGCGTTACCGCCATCCATGAAGGACAAGGCTTCCATTAAACATGAAAACTTTCCATAACCCAAAGGTTACCCCATAACAGGGTATACACCATCATAAACACCCAATCCATTTAGTTATATACAAAAAGGTTCTAACATCCCAAGGATAACACCAACTTACATAACTCGGTTTAGAAATACAGTCGCAACATCAAAATACATAAGTTAACTTAAATATACATTAGACACTGCGAAATACATCACAATATGCCAAGATAGCATCTTAGCTCTCCCCAGACCGTCAACTACATGAATGGTTCTGTCTCATTTATCACCTCCGGCCTCCCTGCCCGCCTCAGGGCCGTTCACCGAACATTTTCCTAAAACAAAACATAAAAATATTTCGAACTGTGAGCCAGAGCTCAGTACATGCATCCCTATACTGTTAAAGGTTCATTGAAATGTTATTTAGGGCCCGCTTGCAATTCATTTTAAGCGAAAACAGGGAATGAGATGTATATAAAACTGCATTGCTAATTATTATCTGTTAGTGCACCCCTTAGTAACTGTTATGATCTGTAAATAGGTGTACACTTGCCAAGCCGACCGAGGGACCTACCCTGAAGCCGCGCGGGTAACTGGAGGGCAATGCCCTGTAACTGATAACTGATGGGGTCACTAATTATGTGATGAAGTACTGATTAAAATGATTCATTTATGTGCTTGCCAAAATATTATAATTTCGATAAATACGTGCTGATTACTAAAGATACAGGCAATGAACATACCTGAAGGTTTTAAAAGCTAATACACAGAGTAAATAGATGCACTAAAACGGAGAGAATGAGAGCTTAGGCCTTGATTCTGTTCAAAAGATCATTACAGGAACATGAGATCAGAAATGAACTTGTTCTTAAAATGAGCACTTGTAAATAAAACTAGCGTAAAGGATACCCTTAATGACAAAAAATAGCTTATAAAGAATGTGTACAAACCAGTTTGTGGATTAATCTAAAATACTGAAGCTAAATAAGACTAAAGCTAAATAAATTATAGAAATGCTAATTTGAGGCATGGAAGCGAGTTTAGAGCGTAAGGGCTTGTGACGAGGGTGTATGGAAAGAATATAGCAGAACTTCTACTCCTGACCTCAAAATGAGACGTAATACACCAATATAAATAGCTTAAGAAGTTCTCTAAAACTTTCATTAAGAACACGAAACATGATTCCCATGATAGGGTTCCTAAAATAGGCCTAGAACATCAACATGTCAGTTTTAAGCCCACCCTGCACAGACTTAGTAAAATGGCCATAACTTTCCCTACAGACCTCGGATTAATGCGATTCAAGAGCCATTATGAAGCTAGCACACTAGTCTATGTACCCACCAAAAATCAGAATTTTTGGTTGAGCCGATCATTACCAGTGTCATTTCAAAGACTGTCCTGTTTTTCTGAAAATTTCAGCAGCTCTATTTGAGTGTTTTCCTTCACTTATTACCCCAATCCTCAACTTAAACTCTTTCTTAAGAGTATGTAAATGCACTTTGGTACATGCCAACATCATACACAAACACCATACATGATTTCTCTTCATATTCATATCAAATAAAACTTTTTTTCTAGTCACATATACACACATACCTCAAATTTACACTTAGTTGATTCAAACCTTGCATTTTGAACAAAACCCTAACTTTGGGTCACTTTGAACTCACTCCCAACTTCTCAAAACACCATAAGCAACATGAAAACTTCAATATATCAAGAGATAAACAAAAACAAGGATAGATCAATCACTAAACAACACTTGAACAAGAAGCTTGCATGATTAAGATGAAACCCTAACCCTAACCTCATCTAATTTCAACTCCAACATAATCCATCAACTAGATGATTCTTAATACCATAAAAACCAACATAATCTATCACTAAAACAACCAAAATAAGGAACAAAACCAACAAGATCAAGAATCAAAAACAAAAGTCAGCATAGGAGGTGAAAAGAATGCTCACTTTGAGCTTAAGGAGAAGTAGAAATGATGCTTGATGCTTGAAGGACGGAGAGGGATGGTTGGGGTGATGAGTCGTGGTTGTTTGGTGGCTGAAAATGGTGATGGAGCTGCTGTCTAGGTGTGGACGTGTGCAAGAGAGAAGGAGGAGAGAAAATAGGAGAGAGAAAGTGCCTTGAAAGCTTGGTTGAAAATGAAACAAAAATAAAAATTTTACAATTTATATTTGCATATTTACTTGGCTGCAAATTAAAGTAGAAAGTTCAAAAATATCATGCTTGATTAAAGCTTAATTAAGTGGGTTTAGCTAAACAAATACAGATCAAGTCTTGTTGCGTCGCAAACGGCCCTAAACGGGCTCGGGTTTAGAGAAAGAATTGAAACCGAGTGCGTTTGTGAAATTTTTTTTTTCAAAGTTTGAGATTAAATAATTTTAGTGTCATGAAAAAGAAATAAATCGTTAAATTCGTAAAATATCAAGGCCTAAATCGATTTAAACAAAACCCAAGAATTGCAAAGTGAGGGCCTAGTTAGAAATGTCCAAATGGAAATAACAAAAAGAGATGATGTAAATGAAATGAAATTAATCCTTTGGATTAATGAAATGAAATGAATAACATAATTTAGGGTTGGACTATTACAACAGTATGATAATTGTACTGTGTTTTACCCTAATTGCAGGAAGGGTGACCATTTTGCCCTTAAGGTTTTAGTGTTTTAGCTAAGTGAAGCCTACCGGGATGACTTACGCTAATTTGGAGAGTGATATAACTTATGTAGATGATTTTGCCAAATCATAAAGCACTGAGAAAAGGGAAAATTGATTTGTATGAATCGGTTGGACAATGGTGCAGTACTGTAAAAATACGAGAACCAATTTAGTGTTTCTGTTTTTGGGCTAATAGATGGATAAAGTTGTTTATAAATGGTTAATATCAGCTTTTCCAAAATTAGTTATTTTGCCTAATTTGTGGTTTTAGATTATAAAACCTGATTTAAAAGTTGGCCAAATACCTATTGAGGATTCTATTATTTCTAAGATTTTAGTGTCATTATGACTTTACTTAGGGCCTAAATGTATGAGTTTCCTACTACTATTTGGAATGATTAAGAAAGGTCTATGCTTCACAAATAAAAGGGTAATATTCTTGTTAATCACCCTTCACAAATTAAGATTATGCAATTCAAAGTGCAAAATGCCTGGGTGGCAGCTTCTAGGTTGGTTACTAACATCAGGTTGTGTCATAATTACAATAGATGGTGGGGCATACAATGGTGTGAGATGCAACACGGTAGATGGAGGTTGTTGCGTGGCAAAGGCAAAGGATTGATGTCTGGGTATATGGGGATGGTAATCATAGGTTGGGAGGTGGGATGGTGGTGGCTATAATGCTCGAGGTAGCTTATGGAAGGGGATTTGGGGTGTCTTTTTTTATGAATAATAATAAGAATAAAAAGAATTATTATTATTACTACAACTACTACTATGAAAAGCTCTTTTGTTAAAGAATACGAAAGAATTTTAGTCATTTAAGACTCCTATGGATACCTTTTTATCTTGGTGAACAAATTTTTAAATTGATGGCATGTATGAAATGACTTTTATGCAGCTATATTTTAAGTAGTTTTAAAGAGTTTAATGGCATGTACTCCTAAACACTTAATTCTTAGAGCTTGATAAAGGAATGGCGGATATTCACAACATGAACAAAATTAGAAATTCATTCTCTGCAACAAATAGAGAGTTTGGTGATTGACAGGACGAATCACAAATTCATTCGCACCTACACCAATTGTTTATGGTGACATAAAGTAAGAGCTTGTAGGGACTTGAAAATGCATCAGCTCATTTTGTTAAGGGCACATATGATTGAGCAGTCGTGATATTCATTATGGAAGATGAATTAAAGCACAGTAGTGGAGTTGTGTGGTCCAATAGAGTTTTCTATTGTCCTCCATCTTAGGTTATGAATTCAATGAGTTATATATTGATGTGCAATGGTGTATCTATAGGCACAAGCCACAACTACACAATTCTTTGAAGAATGAGGCGTATATGAAATGAATAGTTAAGGTACCATATGTTTATCACTCTTTATGATTGGACAATGTTATCTTATTATAACTGTTATGTTTTGTGTACATCTTAGAGCATTTTACATCATTCAAAGGAGGCATTGTCTTGCCACAGCGAACACAACAGGGTCAAAATTATTGGCTACGTAGCTCATTGCTTAAGGATATAAGTTTGCTAGTATGGAATGGTGCACACTATAATCCAAATTTCAAAAATTGTCCATCAGTGAGACGTTTCCCTCTGTGGGGTAATGAATGCATCAACAGAGATTAACATGACTAGTATAATTATAAACATAAAACAAATTATCACATTGCATAGATAAAAGATGAAGCTAGAGCAACCAAAATAAGGGTTAGTTTGTCATTATTATTTTAGAATTGGTAATCGTATCGAACTATCAAAAACCACTCCATTCTTTTAAACGATCTTTCCAAATGCTCTGAAACACTTCCAAATGCTCCCAACCACTCAAAGATGCTCCAAACTTGTTCAGAAACCTTCTAACTACTCCCAAATGCTAACCATTAGTATGATGCTAGTAATCATTTTTGAAATAGCACTTAGAGTAAAGACCACACCCTGGGTTCATCCCCTGCATGTGGTTTCCCAACGAATGATTGGACTCACATGCTATGTATTTGTCTTTAAAGCTGGTGTTTTAGTATTTTCATTTTCAGATCACGAAAGAATAGTTGGATAGAACCAGAGAACTGGGCTAGAATTATGATCCAGTGGCCTCTAGGGCCAGAACCAATTCCTTGCTGGTTCATTTCCTAGAAGTATTGAATCTACGTAGTAGCTTAATCTAGAAACCTAGGCCAGTACTGGGCCCAAATCCTAGTCGAGACAGTAATACTATGTCAGATCTAGAATCCTACTGCGTAAAAATAAAATAAAAATAAACGGGATGAAAAGTAAAATTAATTAGTAGAGTTGTCAATGGGTTTAAGGAAAAACTTATAAACCAAGTTCATTTCTAGAAACTAGAGATACTATAGGGACACTGAAGGGACAATAGAGTAATGTGAGCCATAAACTGAAGGGACACTAAAAGGGACATTAAGCTTTCTTGAAAAAAGTTTTCGAAATAAGCCTGAATAATCCTTAGTGTTGGAGACTATTTGACTTCATTGGCTCAAACTGAGGGTCCAGATTCGAAGCCAAATTTTAGTGTCATCATGAAATGCATAAATTCGAGTAATAGCAATCAAATTACAAGGTTTGTTCTAAGAAATCAAAAGCAATAATTCAACATATTGTAGCGGATGAGGGATACTATATAAACGTTACATATTTACATAAACCACAATCAAATAAGCAAAGGAGAAAGAAAATAGATAGAAAAAGTGAGGGAAAGATTGGGTTTTTTCCCTTAGGATGACCCAACTAATTCACTCGGAAACCCACCAAAAGGTTGGAACTTTAGGGATTAACCACTATCCACCTCTCCAAAATCTCTCATTCTCTCGCTAGTATTTCTCTAATTTTCTTATCTTTCACTTAAATTTCTTGCTATTTTCTGGTTATTTTGTAATGTCTCTAACCCTAAGGGTTAGCCAACTTTTTATAATGGTTAAAGGGATAGTCCAAATTGGCTTAGAGAAATGAGATCTAACCCTATTGTCATTAAGCTTAATCTAAATGAATAAATTAATCTAGATAGGATTTTAATTAATTAAACATAGTTTAGATAGAACAGGACTCGAAGAGCGAGAACACAAAGGGACCCATCTGAGTTCCTAACTAAGGGACCAGGTCGGGTTCCCGGTTTAGGTCGGGTTCCCGGTTTAGGTCAGGCCCATTAAGCCCCGTTCTCTTCCTCTCTCTTTTGTTTTTTCCTTCTTCTTTATTTATTTCAGACTCGATTTTAATGACCACTCTAATGGGCCCCAAACACAATGGTATAGGCATTATTTTCGTTATCGGACATTTAAAAATAAGACATCATTTTTAGGCATCTATAATTAGCCCCCATTTTGACTAAGTCAGATTAAGGCAAAGGTTAAATTAAAGGACTTTACCTACAGTTGCCTATTTATAATGATGACGTGACACTCACACTTAGCCACTAAGGGTTATGAGGTTTGGTATCCCCTCCCCCCACTCTTGCTGTGATGGTGGCTGATGATGTAAAACTTGAACTTGGCGACTGAGGGTCCTGAAGTATAGCACCTGTCCATTTTCACCAGGACAGTGGCTGATGATGTCGAACCTAGACCTGGACACTAAGGGCCTTAGGATTCGGTGCCTGCTCACTTTCCCTATAATGGTAGCTAATGATGGAAAACCTGAACCTGGCTATTGCTGGTTTTAAGATTCAGTGCCTGCTTACTTTGCCCATAATGATGGCTGATGATATGAAACCTGAACCTGGCCACTAACGGTCCTAAGATTCAGTGCCTGGCTGCTTTCGTTGTGATAGTGGCAAATATTGCCTTATTATACTCAGACCTAATAGTTCTAAATTTTGACCTTTTGTTGGTCTTCCAGACCTTTCATTGATTCAGCAGATTTTAATGTTAACCTTTCATAAATTTAGCGGATCTGTCATCAATTTCGCCAATTTTAGTGTTAAACTTTTGCCACTTTAGCAAACCATTTGCCATTGTTGCTGATTCTGAATTTCATTTGATTTTTGGTTCTTGATCTAATAAGGACTTTTGCCTTGTTTGTTTGCAAGTATCTCTTTGGTGACACTTTCCTTCTTATTTCTTTCCTCAATTATTGCAAAGATTAGTGCACAATTTTCTATGTGGGCTTTGTGAACCACGCCAAGCCCCCTCTTTGCCATCACCTCTTTTACTTTCTTGTTTGCATGTATGTTGAATTGATAAGTTTGCACTTGCTGAATGCTTAACATGATCCAAAGAACCCAACTGAGTCCCTCCTTTTGCTTTAGCTCTTGTTCTTTGCTACTTATTAGTTGTTTTTTTCATGATTATGCTAGTGCATGTGGAGTTAATTTCCCTAGGAGCTCTGTTAGGTCCCTTTTGCTTTGACTTTCACTTGTTTGTTCTTGCTTGCATGTTCTTTAATTGTAGTACTTGGACTTTATTACAAATGTCTTATGAACCTAGCTGGGTCCCCTTTATTTTGGCTTGGCCTTCTTCTTCTGCCCTTAACCACTTGTCAGCATGCAGGTTTAGAATTTGCATGTGTTCTATGCATGGGAACTCGATTGGTTCCCCACTTTATTGTCTTCTTTTCTCTCTTTTCCTTTCTTTTCTCACACTTGGCCTCATGCATATGTAGAATATGCATGCATTGGCATGTAACTTGGCTAGTCCCATCTTCAATGGCTTCCTTTCTTTCTTTTCGTTTCTTTTCCTACACTTGTCTTCATCCATGCGTACTGTAGGCATGCATTCGCATAGGAACCCATTCAAGTCTCGCATTGGTTTGGTCCTCTTGTTTTCTTCCTCTTGCCTTTGGCCATAAATATTATGCACTTAGGGGCCTCTCGTCATACCTTTGTCAAGCTTATCTCACTCTCATCACTTGTATTTTCCATTGCCTCTATCTTCATTTCCTTAATTAACAGGGTGTGGCTTGTGCTTTAAAATTCGTGAGTGTAAGGAAGGCACCCACTCTAAGGAACTAGGCAAGAGAAAATCCCTCAAGATTCTTTTATTGAGATGGAGACTAATTAAAGCTTGGAATGGAGTTGATCTTTTGACGGAGGTTGGATGTCATGCATCCAGTCAGGCTGCTTCAAAAACAGGTGTTATGTACATTATTGCTGCAAGTCCACAGTGTAGTTGTAACTAGCAATCGATAAGTACAGGTCATATTCCACACGGAGTTATGTTTTAAGTACCAGAGCTGACTTAAGCGTATCAATCCAAGCAAGATAAAGGGTGAAGGGAAGAAGAACTAAATTCCTGAAGCGGGCAAACAAAGAGGGACTCGAGTTGTGATTAAATCGATGAACAAGCAACTAATCAAGTGAAAGCCTCACTTGCCCAACTTATGCTAGTATTCAAAGATGATCGGTTGCATCATCAACGACTACCCAAGCCCTCTCTCACGGGTCAATAGGCTAGTTTAATTGTTCTGACCACCTATTTTTATGGGATTAGCTAATTTAAACGACAAGATTAAGAACCCTTGACTTAGCTAAGATTTAAGCTATTTTCATGCCCAAATGTTGGCTGTCCTCTCTACTGACACTAGACAATTAAGCTCACCATTTAGCATAAGTCAATTACCTCAAAACACAGAGGATAGGCTCTTTGAAGCATTTCATCGAACACTTTGTGGGTATAAGAGAAAAACTCTATATTCTAGTATTAACAAGGTGGGTGAAGGCCTAAATAAGATCAATGACCCATTAAGAGGATAGTCACAATCGAAGCCAACATAGTCTACCTACTAAATCGACAGACACAAACACAAACAAGAACTAGGGAGGAAATTGAAGAGCATAATCTAACAAACTAATAAGCAAGGATTAACAACAAAAACTAAACATTTAACTAAACAAAATCAAGCACAACAAGCAATCGAACATAATCAAAACAAGAACAAGAATATGAAATAGAGAAGGAAAGAGAAAACTTATGCTTAATTGCTTGAATGAGAATATAATCTAATACCTTGAATCCAAATCCCCCTCAAAACTAACCTAAATGCCCTAATTTATTCCCCTCTAATGGGGTTTGGGAGTGGGAGGAAGGAGCCTAAATTGTGCACCCTAAAAACCTAGCAAAAAGACCCAAATAAAAGCTCGACAACAACTTTTATTATGAAAATTGATAGGAGCAAGGTCGTGCTTCAATGCAGGACTGACTGTGCTAAATTTCCAACTCAAAATGCATGGCCATGCAAAAGCGCATGGCTAGCCGTGCATTTCTGCAGGAACTTTATTCTTTTAGTTCATGGTGATGCATAATCTGCACACCTGGCTATGCTCTTTCTCAACTCAAATTGTGCTTCTGCATGGCCATGCTTACCTGCACGGCTTGTCATCCCCATCTATGGACTCTTGAATCTCTTTTCTTGGTAAAACATCAATTTTTTGCTCATCTATGAACTGATTGATGCATAAATCCTTCCAATTGGGACCAACATACCTACAAAAGGGGAATTAGTTGCACGTGTGATCAAATCCTCTATTAAATTAAGGAAATTAATGGGAAAAATTGGTGACATTAAGGGGTTAAGATAGCAACATTATAGCTTTATCAACTCTCCCACATCTAGCTTTTACTCATCGACGAGCAAAACAAAGAAAAACTAACCTAAGGACCTAAGTCACTTTCGTAGAAATCACGGTTGTATTTAGCATATACAATAAGCCCTTTAAACCCCTTGGTTCCTCCAAGTAAGGAAGTGATGTCTCGTAATGGTTTGCAGAAGATATGCCCACAAAATCTTGAAAAAGAAAAATAAAGAGGAAAAGAGAAACAAAAATAGAAAAAAAGTTTGGATTTACAAACAAAGTAAAAATATATGCAAGGGAGAAGTGTGTACACATTGTAACTAACCAAATCATCCATACAATAAAGATATTAACCTGTATATAAATAGAACATACACATCAAGATTCTCCATCCCCATGGATGACATCAAAGTGCCAACTTTTCACCTCACTGTACATCAAAACTTTGAATCCATCCCAGTGCTTGGTGTGCTAGTGCATCATCTTCCTAGGACACATGCTTACCAGGATCAAACTCAATCTCACTTGACAGATACAAACTATATTATTGACTTGATAACATGGAAACCAAGCTTTTTTAGTAGTAGCATTGCCTCAAAGAGTAGCACCCAGTAGTGTATGCCTCAAAAGGATACTTATCATTCCAAACGCTTGTCATTCCAAACTTCTCTTTTTTTAGCTTTTTCCTTTCTTTTCTGCATTTTTTTCCTCTTTTTTTTTAATGTGAAATGCAAACAAAAACGATGGTAACTATGTACAAAGGCCAATGGGAGAGCTAATCATGGAAGACTAAGACCCCAAGGTAATGATGATGGTATAAGTAAGGACTGGATTGCACAACTATGAAGAACAATTGGGGTCAGAATAACTCATTTAGGATAAAGATCTGTCATGCACATTATACTTATATACAAGCTAACAATCAAGGTATAAGGGATCAAAGCTAATCGAAAAAGTGCAAAACTCCCCTAAATAAGTGAGAAACATAGAATCTTTTTGTTTTCAAAACAATTTCCTCTTTTTTTTTTTTTTTGTTTTCGAAAGACCGAAGCATGACTTCTCCTCCCTCGCATATAAATCTCACAATGTCCTTATTAGGAGCCAAGGATCTACCACACCAACAAGACACATATGTACAGAAAACAACCCCAAAATAATATATAAAAACAAAAGACGAACAAGAAAAAGGAAAAGAAAAACAAAAACAAAAATATATACAAAATAAAAATAAATCAAGACAAAAGAGAGAATAAATTTACGAAGTTAGGTGTTGGGTACACCTAAACTATTACCCCTCAAGATGGGGCTATGGGATATAGGAGGAGCATTAGCCACTCCTCTATATCACTCTAGACTCGAGTCTCCAGCTCAGATGCCGTCAAAGCACCCAAGAGCTTACCATGTGCTATTGCATGCATCTCAAAATGATGTGAATAAGAGGACACTAGTAAAGATGTAGAAAACACAGTTAATGTCCTCTTAAACTTATCAAATACCATAAAAAAATTAAAAGCATGGTCACAGAAGGTATTCCACATGATTTTTCGAGGCAAGTCCTCCAGGTATGCATAATATGGATCATGAGAGGGTTGATACCCACTAATGTCACCTAGGAACTCACGAAATGCATGTAAAGAAGAGGGGCTGGTGTGGAGTAAGGGAGATGGGATAGGAGCAAGGTCAAAGGCCTTGTCAAGGGTAGGCTTCATGAACTCAGAGCTATGAGTGAAACCAATAACCACATCATCACCACTAGACTCTTATAGTGGGCTCTCCTTTAAATGTTGCTTAACTAAGAAACATTCTTCTGACAAAGCACATGAATCATCCACATCACCAGGAATAGCATTCTCCCTAAAGGGCTCACCCACCTCGAACTACATGCACTAAGCTAAAGGGAAGGGAGAAATAGGTAAGCTTAGGACACCCACAATAGTGTCTCTATGGGTGCTAAGTGAGGATGGAGCAATATGCAATAATGGGGTCAAGGGAGTGTTAGTCACTTTCTCTAGGTTAGGCAAGGGTGTATCCATAGCAAAATCTAACTTTGAGGAAAAGGAAGACTCATTGTCATCGCACAAGCTAACCTCAGGTCTAGAAGAAGGTGGGCTAAGGTTGATTTCAAGTGATAGGTGATGCTCTTGTACAAAATTTTGAAGCTTAGCATTTTGCTCATTCATTACCTCTATCATGTGATTTAATGTAACAAAACCATCATCAGAAAACAATTAAAGAGGACAAGAGTTCACATCATGATCAGAAGATTGATAATTTGAGCGTGGAACATGAGAATAAGAGAAATGGGGATGATAAGAATCCCTAAAATGATCTACACATCGAGATTGAAGCTGCAAATCATAAAGATCGGGGGAAGGGCACACAATAGATTCACTAATATTTTCGGATTGCCATTGTTGCTAAGCTAAATACTCAAAGAAATTCCACATCACATCAACATTTAAATCACAAAGGCCACCACTCATGGACTCTAAGATAGCTCGGATCTCATGAATTACACACTTGAGCACAGCTTCACAATTTCCCATTACATGAAATACACATATTGAGCACGACAGTCATTCAATCTAGACAAGTATCGCCAAAAAGGATCACATGCCCAAATTGATAGAAATGGAAAAAAGGCATTTTTTTAAATTTATAATTTTTTTATTTTTTGAATTTTTTCAGATAAAAGTCTAGTATAGAATACTCAAGCAAACTTAAATATTGAAAAACAACAACTCCCTCTCAATGGTGCCAAAAGTAGGTGTTATGTAAATTATTACCGCAAGTGTAAGGTGTAGTTATAGCTAACAATTGCAAATACGGGCTGTATTCTATAGGGAGTTGTATTTCAAATACTAGAGCCAACTCAAGCATATCAATCTAGGTAAGATAGACAGTGAAGGAAAGAATAACTAAACTACTGAACCAAGCAAACAAAAAGGGACATGGGTTATGATTAAACCAACAACAAATCAGCTAATAAAGTCAACTCCTCACCTTTCCAAATTATGCTAGTATTCAAAGATGATCGGTTGTATCATTAAGGACAACCAAAGCCCTCTCTTATGGGTCAATAAGCTAGTCTAATTGTTCTAATCACTTGTTTTTATGGGATTAGCTCAATTAAACTACAAGATTAACAACCCTTAACCTAGATAAGATTTAAACTATTTTCATACCTAAATGTTAACTATCCTCTCTACCACAGTCGATAATCAACCTCGCCTTTCAGCATAAGTCAACCACCCCAAAACATAGATGAAAGCTCTTTCAAGTATTTCATCGGATACTTGGTGGGTGTGAAAGAAAAACTATAAATTCTAGCATAAACAAGGTGGATAAAGACCTAAACAAGATCAATGAGCCATCAAAAGGCTAATCTCAACCAAGCCAATACAGTCTAACTACAAAACATCATAAAAACACGATAAATTCTCATTAAAACTAAACTAACAAACACGAACACAAACATGAACTGGAGAGGAAATTAAAGCAAGAACATAATCTAACAAACTAATAAGCATGGATTAACAACAAAAGCTAAACATTTAACTTAACAAAATGAGGCACAATACCTAATCGAACATAATCAAAACAAGAACCAGATTATGAAAGAGAGAAGAAAAGAGAAAACTTAGGCTTAATTGCTTGAATGAGAATATAATCTACAAGCTTGAATCTAAATCTCCCTTTAATCTAACCCAATTACTCTAATTTATTCCCCCTAATGGGGTTTAGGAGTGGGAGGAAGAAGCCCAAATCGCACGCCCCAAAAACCTAACCAAAAAAACCCACTGATAGAAGCCTAACAGTAACTTTTGTCGCGAAAATTGATAAGGATAGGGTCGTGCTTCGACGCACGGCCAACTGTGCAAAATTTCAGACTCAAAATGCACGGTTCTGCATGGTTATGCTTACATGCACTATTGGCTATGCAAAAGCTTTTGCTTCAATCTTTGACCCCTTCAATCAACTCTCAAACCTCTTCCCTTGGTAAAACATCACTTGTTTGCTCATCTATGATTTGATTGATGTAGAAATCCTTCCAATTGGGACCAACATGCCTACAAAGGAGAATTAGTCCAAATAAGAAAGTTATGAACAAACAAAAGCACATATGATCAAATCCTCCACTAAATTAAGGAAATTAATGGGAAAACTGGTGAAATTAAGGGGTCAAATTAGCAAAATTAGGGGTATATCAGCAGGAAGTGTTTGTCTTCCCCCTTTTCATGGAGCTTTTATTATGATCATGGATCTAATAACCATTGCTTTTCTTTTTCTAGAAAGATCTTATAAGGGGTATCGGTTCCCTTGAAATTTATAACGGACTTTAGGGGCAGAGAAGCTTGTGTCTAATATGTGCTAAAGAATGCTGCTTCAGGTGCCGTCCATTCTACTCTAGAATAAGCAGTAGATTTAGCTGATCAACGTGTTACCCAAGTGGTGATCGAGCAATTTTGGGATATTACTAGCACTTTTCTCTCCCATTTAGGTATATGACCATTACCCCTCTTGATTTTTCTCTGTTACTAAGTTTTAACTTTTCTGGAGATACCTTAGTTTACCAAAAATACTTCCACCTTCAGTGGGACCAGCTTTTTCAGCTATTCATCCCTACCATGAATAGAATCCCGCGTGCCACTTTTCTTATAACATCCTTTTCCATACGGTAACTAATGATGAGTTTTGGGCTCAGCATTCTGCTAATTAACAGGCACGCATTATTTTATATAATCTTCTTACCCTAGCATTTTTTGCAATTTGGGTAAAATCACTGCTATTTTCACTATCTAGTCAACATTGTTGACCTTGATAGTGTAAAAGATTTGAATTAGAGTGTAGCTAATATTTCCATCCTTATTCACGGCATGTGAGTTAGGGTGCGAAAAACTAAAGAAACTCATATAGAGTGTAATACCAGCTTGCCCATGGGTGGTCTATGGGGAGTCCTCGACGTAATGATTTCTCCTAGAAGAATAATTTTAGTTTTCTAATTTGTAGCCGTCACTATTTTTTCATACCATTTACAGCTCTAATCCTATGAATATTTTCCTAATCTTTCACCAGGATTGAGGAGACCTAGCCATTACCTCATCGGTAAAAAAGGTAATCAAATTCGTTGATGATTCTGAACTAGAAGTCTTCATCAGCTTCAGGAATTGATAAACGCTTTGACCACGATATTCTTGCCCTGTGCAACTTGTTGAAATTAGCCGGTTCCAGTCTTCCACTTTTTTCTAATTTCCTTTCTGTATGTGCAAACTTTCACCCATGGGAATGCGGGTATATACCCTGGGGTGCAAGCGACTTGGCACTACACCCAATGTTAAATCCTCATGGACGGTTCACTTAGCTTTATTTGATACTTGAGTGGGAGAGTCACTACGCAACATGCCCACTAATGACCTCTTTTCGTCCCTAGAGATCCACCTCAATCCATATTTAATACACTGGCCTCATTTTCAAATTGCTCACACTTTATTGCTTATATTGATCATGAATGTGACTATGCTACCTACCTTCACCATCATAACTGGTTTGGTAAAGCTTCTTGTCTTTCTACTCTTTGCCTATTATATTTTCTAAGCTTTTGACCCTTGTGAGTCATTTTACGGGAATTAAGTGCTAATGCTCCCATACCTAGTTGGGGAGTTAATATGCCAAGAGAGGGAGAGGAGGCAGTACACATAGATTCCCCACTAGTTTCGGAATCTGAATGCCTAGAGTTTCCATTTGCCCTACTTTTAGGGGGCTAAGTATGTTGTTCACCATAATTCCTTGACATGTTCATGCACTTGTTTGTCTTTGTTTCTTCTGGTGTAATCGAGAGTAATCAAGTCTAATGGTATGGTATTTGGCAAAGCTCTTATCCTACCAATGTCCACAAATAGACGAGGTAACCTGCCTTTTTATTTTTTTAGAGGAAATTTTTATGCTTTCGCTGAATTTTCCTTATCTATAAAAAGAAACCTCATGAGAGCCCCCAGAGATCTAGTTTAAAATCTAGCAGATCTCATTCAAGGAGACGTCGTTTAACAAGAGCACAAGATGTCCCGGACTCTTTTCAAACTAGAGATGCATATAGAGCCTCATTCGGAATCGCCAATTGAGATAAAACTGCTCCAAGTTTATGGTCCATGGTATCCCTGTGCCTCTGCCTCTTCCTTTGGAGAGCTTCATGTGCCTCAGGTTTTGTATGGTGAATCATCATCTAGGATGCTGCATAGTGATCCTCCGCATCATTTGCACCCTGGGAGGTAATCATAGATCTGATGCCAATTCCAGTCATTCATTAGTTGATACGAGTTTCACCTCTGGCTCCACTAACTACCTCTTTAGTGAAAGTAGTAGTGGGTTCGTAAATAATCAATGGAAAGATTTTTGTACGATGCTTTCATTATGATGTAATGCTATTTACCATGCAAATGCAA
The DNA here is from genome assembly GCA_029747015.1 of Carnegiea gigantea. Lineage (NCBI taxonomy): Eukaryota > Viridiplantae > Streptophyta > Magnoliopsida > Caryophyllales > Cactaceae > Carnegiea > Carnegiea gigantea. The sequence goes on along the minus strand of JAKOGI010000178.1, from coordinate 340,471 downwards.
CAATTTAAGTTAATGCAAACTACTCTAAAAATGACACAATGCACATGTAGCCCCTACTCCTCAAAAAAGAATAAAAATATAAAAGAGATCAATAAGTATCAAGAGTTGTATGGTGCTTAATGATAATTTAGAGATTTTATTACATAATTGTTGAATTATAACCAATTAGAGTCATAAACATTAAGGCCAAAAATTTAATTTAAAAAAAGAAATGATGGAGCAGTCTAAATTTGAGTCCTGGCTAGTTTCTTAAAGTCTTATTCAGATCTCAGTTGGGTTCCTTGATGGCTCCACTTAGCCTTATCCTATTCGAATTTGGCTTGGTGGTGTACTCGAGGCAGGAAGTCGGTCGAGTTCCTGTTGACTTTTCAGTCCAAATTCTACCTAATTTTCAAATAGTTATTTTGTGCTGCTATAAATAAAGATTACATTGTAGTCGATTTTTATCAATCCTAAGAGCAACTTTCCATATTTCACCATATCTTTTGAAAAGGTCTTATCCTCTTGGTTGGTAACCTTTGATGCCAAACATAACGTGAACTGAAACACCTCTATTTAAATAGTGTCTTAAGCCTTCACTAAGTCAAAATTTCCTAGGAATTTCTTAGGGATGGCTCCACCTTTTGGGATTCTAAGTTACATGTCTTTCATTTTCGTGATCATAAATTATGCGATTTGACCGAGGAGTTTAATGCTGTACTAGTTTTTCCCCTTTATTGTCCCCTAGTTATGCCAACTTATTGATGAGATATGTTGTTGTTTCTTAGGTATAAATGATTAGTGTGTCTCCCCCACAGTAGTTGGGAATTAAGTGGATTTTGTGTCCGTAATTTCTTATTTTCAATAAGGAAATGGTCGGGCACTGTAAAGTATACACATGTGTTGTGCAATTCTCTTATGCCTTGTAAGATCCTTCCTATTAATTGGTGGCTCTAAAAATAAGGGACCTGCAATGCTGCCGAACATAATAGAAAGGATTCAACATCATCGAACTCCTATTGCCCTTGTCGTTGCGAAGACTATACTGTGCTTGGATTGACTTTACTCCACCTGGATCAATTCTTTTCAAGTAGTCCACTACTACTTTAGGTGAACCTTCCCCTGCTTAGGCCTTATCTTACTAGAAAACAGGCTTAGAATAGGTTGACTTCTTTTTGGGCATGCCTTAGGCTTTTATCACTCCCTTGTCTCTTCCTTTTTTATTTGTTTTAGGCTGGGCCATAGAACGCAATAGGGCTTTCTGTTGATTCCTACCCTTTATTTTAGTTTCTGTTGGCATGCAGAATTAGTTGCTAGGATGCCTTTGACTAATCAAGACACCCAAAAATGTTCACTGTTACTTGTCTACTTATTCCACCAAAGAAAGAAACTATTCAAGGATCAATCAGTGGAAAGCTGGATTAGCTTCTTTAAGGAGAACCCACCTCTTTGTTGGGTGGTTCATTGGTAAAGAATCCGGTGGTTTATGATGAATGGTTGGAACAGTGTTGATTTTTATCTCATTGGGATGTCCATAGGAACCGACTCTTTTGTTGGACAATTGATGAGGTAATTTGGACATAAGCAAGCCATCCTTGCCTTAGACTGCATCCTCCTCAAAGCTATATGAATGATTCTGCTCATTGCAAAAGATGAGTTAATTATTAGCTTCATCATCCCACCATTATGATCCTGTTTGTCCTATGCTCTACTTATGCCTCAGAACATTACCTTATTTAGATTAATGAGAATAATGCTGAGTCAAGGGAGGCTCTTCTAGGCAAGGAAAATGTTATGGAGTTTTTGGAGAGTGGAAAGGTCAAGATGAATAAGGAAAGAGAAGACTCATCCTATAGTATAAGGAATGGAACTAAGGATCCTACCACCAAGAAGACAACATATAAGCCAACAAGGATAAGAAGTTGAAGAAAGATTAGGAACTAGCTTTGCCCCTTAATATTTGTTTTTCATAAAGTATAATGTTTTTTTTCTTAGTAGAATGCTATTAGGAATTATAAGTTGTATGCTTTTTGAATTTTAATGACAACAAAAGCATTAAGCACTGCTAGATAACTTATTGCTTTTATCGCAAAGTTGCTAATTACCCAAACTACACTGTCTGCACGAACTGGCCTAGTATCATCTTGGTCTGAGCCCAGTTATAAGCCTTTCTAGATAAATTATTCCTTGCTGCAGAAACCCAACCTGCTTGCATCCTTAACCTCAGCCTAGTTCTAGCAGTAGGTTTTGGGCTCCTCTGCTGGGATAGCCTAACACTGGCTTTTTTATTTTTAGTTTTATGTTTGAATGGCTCAAGAATTAGTAAAGGATAATGGCGCCTAATCTTTAAGGGCTCCTACATATCCGAATTGCAGAGTCAGGTCTCTGTAGTTCATTATATCCCTGTTTTTGTTAGCCTGGTATGCGCGTTATGAACTAGTTATAGGCTTTAAAAAAATTTACACCTCCTTTTGCCTTTTGCAGCCTATTATGGGCATTAGCATACATTTGCTAGTTAAGTATAGTACTTTTTTAATTAACCCATATGTGTATATTAAGTGTATTCCTCTCCATTCATATACATAAGTGTCACTGCTCTGCTTAACAAGATAGTTTTTATAATATATGGGCCTAGCTAATTAGGCCTGAAGTTCCCTCCTGGGTCTCGTATTAGAGCTCTTATCTCGTTTAAGACTAGGTCACCTTCTTGTAGATCTCTAGGCTTAACTTTCTTAATAAAGGCTCTTTAGATCTGAGCTTATTATAGTTAGACACTAGATAATGCTCTCAATCTTCTTTCATCTAGCATGACCAGCTCTTCATGTTGAGCTTTTGCCCATTCTAAATCTAAAATTTGATGTTCTATAATTACCCTGAGTAAGGCTATTGCTCTTTCAATTAGAAGTACTACTTTTATCGCATATACCGAGGGGCATGGTTTTGCTTCCATTGAGGTACGAATTTGAGTTCTATAGCCTCACAAAGCAAATGGTAGCTTGTCACGCCAATCTTAGTACTTCTCAGCCATCTTGTTAAATATTCTCCAGATATTCTTATTACCTACTTCCACGGATCGATTTGTTTGATTAGGAAGGGGATGATTTATGTTGCTGAATTTTATATTTCTCAAGTAGGGCTGCTACTTCTTTCCTAAAATGCCTCCCCTAATCAGTTGTCAATTTATGTGGCACACTGGCTCTGTATAAGATATTATTGGTGAGGAACTTAGCGACATGTTTTGAAGTAATCGTAACATAGGAGGCCGCTTCTACCCATTTTGTGAAGTAGTCAATTGCTACCAACACATATTCATGGCTACCTATTCCGTTTGTCACCACCTCTTCGACTATATATATTCCCCAAACTAACAACAATGGCGAAGTGAGTGTTAATTGCAAATAGGGATGTTGATGTTACAAATTAGCATATATTTAGCACTTATGGCATCCTTTCACATATATATGGCAATCTGCTTCAATTGTGGGCCAATAATATCCCATCCTTTCAACCTTTTTGGCTAGCATTCTCCTATTTATGTCTAGCCCACACTCTCCGCCATGAACCACCTTCATAATTTTGCGAGCCTCCTCTTTTGCTACACAGAGTAAAGTTTACGATCATATTGGTAATTTTATATAGCATCCCTTTATCCTTAAAATATTGCGAAACTAACAACCTTAATGCCCATTAGCCATTACCAGGCCATAAGGTCGATGAGACATGCTTCAATGGTATAACAACGAGGTAGTTTATCTATCCTTTTAACTGATGATGGCATCGAGTGCATGCCACTAGGAATATTTACCATTGAAGCTAGCTTTGCTAGGGGACCAACAAATAAGTTATCTTCAAGAGAAAGGTAAGTATAAGTGAAGTGGTTAAAGTTCTTGGTAAGATCCACTAAGTGAGCTTCGTATGGTGCTAGGGCTTCACTTCTCACTTTGTATTTTTATGTGATTTGGTTTAATTATCAAGCTGGAGTCTTCATATACCCCTAGATTTTTTACTCCTACTTGTACGGTAAGTTGCCACTGATAATACAAGCTTCGTATTCCACCACATTCTTAGTAGCCTCAAAATCCAATTTGACTGAGATAAGGTATGTGGCCCTGCTAGAGATACTAATAGGATGCCTACTCCAAATACTTCCGTGTTTGAATTCTCTTCGAAATACATTATCCAGACATCCTTCTTCACTTGAAGAACTTCTTCAGTGGGGAATTCAATGGTTGATTTTGATCCTCTCTTGGTAGGTCTGTTAAGATGTTCAACACGACTCAACTCTTAATGGGTTTCTATGGGATGTAACGTAAGTCAAATTCTGATAGTATTACCATCCATCTAGCAACCTTGGCCCTTATCACTAAATGTTGCAGCAAATAGCCTAAACTGAGGCCTGAGAGGTTTTCTCTAATGGGCTGTAGTGCATTTCTTATTCAAGAAACTTTACACGCGTAGTAGATGTCTCTTTCCTCTCTTTTTATCTTCTTAGCTAACATGGTCCCCATTATCGTGGTTGTTGTTATGAGATAAAGAATAAGGGGGATGCCAATTTATTGAGGTACCAGCAATGCTGGGTTAGATAAGTACCCTTTAATCTTATTGAATGCCCCTTGACATTTCTCATCCCATTCTGGTTTCACTCCCTTCTTCAACTTTTTGAAAATAGGCTCACGTATTATCGTCAACTTCGATATGAAGCAGCTAATGTATTACAAGCGACCCAAGAAATCGTTGTGCTTCTTTCTTAGTCTAAGGTGGTGACATTTCTTGTATTGCCTTGATTTTTAAAGGGTCAACCTCAATTGCCCTAAGGCTAACCACTTATCCTAGCAACTTCCTAAAGGTGACCCAAATATGCACTTCTGCAGGTTCAAGCCCATATTTTTTCTAAGTCTAGTTAATAATTTCTAAGGAGTCAGAACATGTCCATCCTTTTCCTTAGACTTTACATCATATCATCTACATATACCTCTATCTTTACATGCATTAAGTGATGCAGTAAGGTAATAGTTGTCTTTTGGTAGGTAGCTCTGGCATTTTTAACCTGAATGGCATCATTGTGTAGCAATAGGTTCCATAAAGGGTAATAAGATAGTCTTCCCCATGTCTTCCACTACCATTTTGACCTAGTTATAACCAGAATACCCATCCATAAAACAGAGCAGACATTTCCAGCCATGACATCAGCCAAAATATCTATATGTAGTAATGGAAATACATCTTTTGGACTTGCTTTATTAAGGTCATTGAAATCCACATATATTCTCATCCTTCCATCGCTTTTGAACTGGCACAACATTTTCTACCCTCTAAGGGTAATGATCAACCCTAATGAACCCGACATCCAACTACTTATATGCTTCTTCATCTATTTTCAAGATCCATTTTGGCTTCATTCTATGGAGTTTTTACTCTAACGATTTAGCATTTGAATAGTGATGAATCTTACACTCAGCGATATCTTAATCTATGCTTGGCATGTCTTTTAAGACCACACAAAGACATTTATGAATTACCATAGGAGTGAAGTGAAACTTTGTTGCTCCTTTGGATTTAGCAAATTTTCTATTTTAAGCTCTCAGGGATCTTTAAGAGTTCCTAAGTTAATTAATATTGCGTCCTCAATTACAGAACTTCGATTTTCATGATCTTCCACTGATTTGATTAAGTCTTTGGGATTTATATCATCATTTTGTTATAAGAGGCAAAGCATTCAATGTAAGAGGAATGGGATAAGTCATAAGTGGAAGTGTTTGTCATATTGAAATAAGAAACGAGTACCTCTAATGTTGAGTTTAGTGAAACAGAAACTGAAGAATGATTGTTCTACTTTATCTTAGATTTTCCTAAAGTAAAGCATATGGCTATAGTGAGCATTTTTTCTTCCTCTTCAGCTATCCAAGTCACTTGCTTACAATCATTTACGTTAGCTTTGGTGATGGGGTTCGCAGTGCAAAATCACTGTAGGAGATGGTTAAGTATGGGACAGCAGTAAGGTCTTCTTGCTTCCTATAATCTTACTGAATAGGATCCCAAAGATGTGGCAAAGTGGGTCCAATCTTGAGCGGATTGGTCTCTTCTTTTGGGAGTAAGTGCTTCCTTCTCTAGCAGCTAGCAATTACTAAATATCCCTAACCCAAGTACCCAAATTTCTTCCTCTCTTAAGTAGCGCGGTTCGGGAAAGCCATACAAAGGAAAATTATCTCTCTCGCAAAGGAACTGCCTATTAAGAGTGAGGGGGTAAGGTCTTATGGTATAGTACTTATGGCATCCCTTTCTAATAGCTATTTTTCGGGCTTGTGCTTCTTGTTTACGTTTAGCCACTTCTTCAGGAGTGACTGATACCCAATCTGAATTTGTAGTCTCGTTTTTTAGTTAAGGGAAAGATAGTCCAGCCTTATGCTTTTTGTCCCATAGCCATCTAGGGGAAGTATCCCTACTTTTTAAATGTAGCATTCACATTTAAATTTGAATAGGGATAGAAGTTAAAGGGACCTAAGTCCTATTTTGAAACTATCATTGTTTCAAAGTTATAGACTACCTCACCATTGCGATCATGCCGTATTTCCAACACTAGCCCCTTGTTACTAATGGCAACACAGAAGTTGTCCCCTTCAATGGTGATCACATATCCTTTTATCAGTGCCTTCACTTTCTAACGTAGGGTTAATGGAAGTGATTGGTGCTCGTAAAGCCATAGTCTGCCCAAGAGCAAGTCAAAGCTAGTTAGAATATTTAGAGCTTAGAATTCCACATTTCATTTAGATGGACCTACATTAATAGGAGAATAATGATGCCTAACGCCACTATTTTTAAGTTATTATATGCTTATAAATGAGTTGAAGGTGTTGATAGTTTATCTTTCTTGATTATCAGCCTCTTAGCAGTTCTCCAGGGCAAACCGTTATGGCTAACCCATTACTAATCAGGGCGAGTGGTATATATTTTTGGAAACATATCACAGCAAGGTATAGGGCATTGTTGTCCATCGAACCCCCTTATAGGGGATCCTCATTGCTAAATGTTTTGGTGCCCTTACCTACAATGACTAAAAATATCATTTCCTCTATTGAAGCTTCAGGGGATAAGTCAATCTCATTCAGTTAATATATTAAGAACTGCATATGCTTTCAAGAGGCTATCATAAGTTTCTAAATAATTACTCCTACTTTAATCTTCTTTGATAATTTTAGCACGCGATCCTCTTCTTAGACTGTAACCCCACCTTCTTTTCCTAAGGCATATTGTGGGGCCTCTTTGACCTGGTGTCGCCCAACTTTCATGAGGCATTGGACCTTAGCTTGGTCTTCATCACTTACTTTATCAAGTAGGTGATTGAGTCTCATATACATCTTCCTCATTGCTTTCCCAGAAGCCATGAACTTCTGAATACTGCATGGGTATGCAAACCTTTTGCTTCGGCCCATGAATGCTGTGTATGAATTTGGATGGATCCCATTCCCTTTCCTGATCATTACTGATAGTGAAGATGATTTCATGGTCCCCAAGTGGATTTTTATCAATTGGCTCCCGAGCTGCCTTAGGCAATAGGAGCCACCTTGACTTGATCATCCTGGCCTGCCTATTTTTGAAGGTCCAGTGCTTCTTGGTACCATGCAGCCAAGCCTAATGATATTTGTAATATGTTGTTAGATTAAAAGATTTAGACCACCTAAGGGATTCAGTTTCTAGCTTGACCTTAGAAAGATCGATTTTTCCTTTGGCCAGTAGTTGTTCCAAAGCTTGAGTGTAGGTGATCCCTATGACAGTATGCTTAGTGTAACATTTTATTATATGCACATCGTTTGAGCTACAAGCCTTTTGATCCTTAATCCAATATTTAACTTTCTAGTTGCTAGGAGCCTTTGCAAGTGCCTCTCTAGCTAGTTCTTCTTCTACCAGCATGCCTACATTCCTCAACATCATGAAATTTTCAAATGGTATGAACCACAAATGTTACCTATATATAGGTTGGAGGCTCTTAATGAATAGTCTCACTTAGTCGACTTTTGAAGGTCGATCCACCATGTGGATAGCCCTCGTCCTCCATCTGGCAGGGTAGTTAGAAAAGCCTTCCTTCTCTTCTTGCTAGATCAGCTCGAAGCCACTAAGTGCGATTAGGAGGTCAGCACTATATAAATACTAACGTAAGAACTCTCTGTAAAGGTCATCACAAATCATAGCCTTTCGTGGGTCCATAACATTATACCACCTTATCACATCTTTGTCAAAATTCCAACAAAATATAAGGTGGAAGCTGTCTCTGTCGATTCCCTTTAAAAGTCATAGCAGTAATAACGTTCTTTAAATGATGGTCAGGGTTTTCAGTTCCATGAAACTTAATGCTTGGCATGGTGAATTTTAGAGGCAATTTTCCTTTTAGGATTGAAGTGAATCCTGTATAATTGTTAAAGTAGTTGTTAACATAGAGGATTCCTTAAGCAGCTGCTCTACATGATCTATGCTTGTGGGTCAGTTTAAGGAGTACTCTTCTTCATTTCCTCCTTATTGTTGCCCAACTCACCTTTTACATCATCCTTTCCCTCTTTGGTGTGTGCTTGCCCATTATTCTTAGCTTGGGATTCCCAGGTAAGGTTTTGGAGTATGGTGGCCATCATCTCCACCTTCTTTTAGCTCTTCTCCATTCTAGTTTGCATCCTTTCCACCATTTTCATAAGCTGAACAATCTCATTGTTCCCAGGCATTGAAATTGGTGATGGATTAGAACTTGATTTGGATTTCAACTTAGACTTTGGCCTGACTATTGTAGTTTCCTTATATTCTTCCTATAATAGTAGTGTCCCTGTTTGTAGACTCTGCTTGTATATCCTTTTAGCCTTCCCAATCAAGAGTTGTTAATAAGAAGTGCTCAGGGCGAGTTCATCTTAATACCTTTTAAAAGGAAATTAAAGACTCTTAAATAACCTATTCTAACTTATGAACCAAAACCTAATGTTTGAGGGCCTAGGAAACTGACTAGATGTCATGAATGCAAGCCATGTATGAGATAACATGAAGCAAACGACACTAAACTCCCTGTCTAGATCCCGACCAGGCTCCCTATTGGCCCTAGGGCCATTGCTCTGCTTTCCCTTGACATTCACTCATGTATACAGATTCCCTAGATCCCGGTGGGATTTTTAAAGACCTTATTTCTAACCAATCTCCTAAATGAAGGTGATATATAAACTGACCTCTTTTTTTATAGAGTCCAGCCGAGTTCATCTCCTTCTATATTTTTTACTGAGACGACCATTATGATAAAAAATGAGGTTAAAACCTTATTCTGATTTTAAGACTAGAGCCATTAAGGGTCAATTGTCCAAAAAGCCGTTTTTAGTCCTTAATGCGTCATTACTATGCTTTATCCTTCCAAAGACCAAAAGCATAAATGCATAGCCTCTGGGGCGGGGGGTAATCACGTTACTCAAAAAGCACATCCAGGCGCACAAATGAGTTCTATCCTAAGCCAAAGTTCTATGTCATAAGGGGTTTAAATAAAGTTTAAAACCGTTTTCTCGATACCTAAATGCTTCGTACATCATCTATGGAGTGTATAGCAAGACTGAAACATTCGTGTGGACAGGGAAGTGTGTCAAAAAGGGGTTGATCAATTGCATGCTCAGTTTAAAGTTGAAAGCACCACCAAGTTAACTAGTTGATCTCCTGAGGGGTAATACTAGGGTTTAACCCAAAGGCATTGTTGATCCGGCCTGATAGTCTAATTCAACTTAATGAAAGGAGACCTAATCCTATTCTCATTAAGCATAATCTGAACAAGCGAATTAATCTAAATAATATTATAATTATTTCAACTCACTTTAGTTGGCTTCTCTTGCTCTCTTTTTTGCCTTTTCCTTCTTCTTCTTTATTTATTTCAGATTCAATTTAAAGACCGCTCTGTTCGGCCTCCAAACATGCAGGTTAAGACATAATTGTTGTCATCAGATATTTAAAAATGAGACGCCATTTTTAGGTGTTTGCACTTAGTTATTTTTTATGAAATTATTTTTTGGCATGAATGACAAATAAGAAAAAGAACAAATATTTCTCTTGTTCATTATTGTGAGGAAGACTTATTTGATTGGCTAAACAATTAAAACTCAACCCAGGTGGGTAAATAGTTAGACTTTCTTTTTCACAAGGTTAGTGTGAGATTTTGCCCTTCACTTTAATAACTTTTAAGAAAAACGAATATGAGCAAAATTGTAATTTATGTACAAAAGCTCTAGCTACCAAATCAAGTTGGAAGTGGGGACCACATAATGAAGTTGGTTGTTGGGACATTATTGCTTTTGTCATACCAACCACTGGCCTAAGCAATCATAAGCGCTAAAAGACGGTTCCAACCGCTCCTACTTGCTAACCGTTGAAATGTAGAGCCAATCATTCACAAACCGCCCCCAAAACTAAACGCTCTTAACTACACCAAATGCATCTAATCACTCCAATCTGTTGAATGCAACCGTAACATACGTATAACAAACAGCGCCTAAACGGCATATCTCTCTCACAAAGTCATGCAATAGTAGGAGTTGTTGAACTTGTTGAACTTGTGCATAACCTGCTGCCTTTGTTAAGTTTTTCTAGTCGTAGTTCTAGTTGTCTAATGTTAAAGAGCAAATATTTATCACATTGCCAGCTACGGGAAACCTTTTGAGTCCTTAGTCTTTGACTCTTCTTACAGGATTGGTCAGTTTAGAAGTGATGATTCTCTTTCCCGGTCAATTGTGTACTTTACGAGTCCTATTTCCTTGTCAATGTCATTTTTTAGTAGATTGATTGTAAAATTTCCATTTTTGGAAGACCATGTGAGAGGAGATGGGATTCATCATCATCCTACAAAAATTTAGGTCATCTTATTCAAAATTTCACATTGATATTGGCAACTTTATTTTTTCAATATAACGTAAAATTTCACCCCATTTCTTTAATTCCTCATTAATTATTTTTTATTTTCATTTCGTAGCTTAAACTATAAAGTTGTTGAAACACAATGTGTTGATCTTCCTTTGATTGTGTAATGTAATTGGACTTTTGGATCAAAGAAGCTGACTATTTGCATTAGTTTGTTTTCCCCATATCAATAGAAGCGGAAAAAATGTAAAATTATTAGAGACCCCAAGGAAAGTCCCAAATGTAATTATGTCATAGCAAATTACCTAACAATGATTGCAATAATATGAACAAATAATTAGTTAATACTAGTTTGCGTCTATGCTCTTGCATGAGTGTTTAATATTAAAAAGCAATATATAAAAAGAACATAATTTGACAGCAAATAAATCTAATTTTTTTAATAAAAAACACAGAATATCTATAAAAAACAGTAAAAATTATCACTTAAATGATTAATTAAGTGGACAATATGTGGCATACAAAAATGTATACATTGTTTGGACTTTAATTTTTCAATCTTAATTAACTTTGAATCTTATGATCAATAATTTAAACATTGAACTAATTTGGTATTTCCTCAAATCTTATTTTATCCAGGTGTATTTTTTTCTTTCTAAATGCATCAAACAAAAAATGGATTTTGTTAAAATTGTGTCAAACTGATCATCTCCCTTTTTCCTTAACAAAGTAATTGAGTTGATACCTTTTTTTTGAGAGAAAGTGAGTTGATAACTATAAGAAAAATAATACATATTGATTTTAGAAACATAAAATCATAATATGATATAGTGAAAATGATCTAGATAAATATCTCACCCCTTAGTTTGTTTCTTTAAAAACTTACGAGTTGTATAAGAAGGAGAACGAACAGAATTACACGGAAAAAACTTGTGACTAGAACCAAAAAAAAAAAAAATGGAACAGTACAATTATTTGGTTATACTTCCTACATCTACCGCGAAAGTAGGGAGAGATCAAAAGTAAAGAACAACTTATTAAATAAATAAAAGAAGGGATGAATACTAAGGATTGCGCTTATTCTAACAATAATAGTATTATAAACATCATACATTAATAATTGAACATATCATACCTTATAGAAAGATATTAAAACTCTTTAAAATATGATAAGAGCATACAGTAGGCAAATAAAGAATAAAGCTAATCTGCTAAAATTTTAAAAAAGATAGTATAATAAGAAAAGGGGTGGAGGAGGGAATCATAGTTGTAAGTACATATTCTTTACTATAATAACAATCAAAATGTACAATATATTACCCAAAATATTGACCTTAATTGTCTATTATAAGTTGATGAAAATAAAGCATGAAAAAAATAAAAAGCCATTATCAAAAAATTAAGTGGATAAAGGATGATAATAATTCATTTCAGTTGCAATACATTTGCAGAATTACAAGGTGTTAAGCACTTGTAATGCTGCCATTGGGGATATTATGGCTACTATAGAAAGGCTTAGGCAAGAACTTGATGTTACCACATAATGATAAGAGATTGTGCCATGCTCTCTTTGCTCTCTTCGTTATTGCTAGCTATCTAGTGAAGTGAGGCAAATGCTTCCTCATATAATCTATTTAATAAGGGATGATACATGATGCTTGGTAAGATGCATTTCTAATAAGTGCTCATTCAAGTAAATGCCCCTAATGACCCACTATAATTTATTTAATACGGGACTATACATAATGCTTGGTAAGATGCATTTGTAACAAGTGTTCTTTCAAGTAAATGCCCTTAATTAAAACGAGTTTAATGAAGATTCCTTCCACTATCCCTTTGAGGTATGGGAACCAGAATATAAGGTGATGAATGTCATATTTGTGTAGCAATTTCATAAGTATTTGTGAGTCATTTTAGGAGATTAATATGTTTATTTGTATGATTTATGCCCTTATTTCTACTACTATGCTTGGTTTCGCTTGTTTAAAAAGTTTTTACAGAGTTTAACCTTGTGATCCCAAAGCATGATGGTACAATGAAGATTTTGAGACCTTATAAAACAAAGAAGGTAGCAAAAGAGGCCAAAAGACACTCAACGCAGACCAACCGTGGCCAGTACCACGACTCAAAAGGATATAGGAGAAGTAGTGTGATAAAAATTGATTGGGTATCAGAACTAGTGGCGACCATGGTCTGACCATGGTGGTGCCCATGGTCCGTGGTAAGCTTTGTTTCCCCAGGGCTGCTCGGTTTCTTTGTGGTTGTTCATATACCAAGCATTTGGATGACCTTACAGACTTAATTTCAGCAATAAAAGCCCTATTTTACTACTTTCAATCATCCTTATTCCATTCTCCACTTCAACATTCATCATCTGATTATGACTAGAGTAAGAGGGAGCAAATTGAAGTGGAGATTTGCGTGGATTCCGACCCGAATTTACAACGATGGTTCACGCGCTATCTTAGCCGAGCAATTCTCTTCTCTGCTCTTTTCTCATTTTGGATTTATGTTTTGTAATTAGATTACCATTTTTTTGTTTTGATCTTGAATTTATGCAAGTCCTAGTTAATTTATCGATCATGTGTTGATATGTTTTGGCACTTTGCAATTTGTTGGATTGTTTTATCAAATTTTAGATGTTTATTATCTTGTGAGAAATTTGATCAGTTTTTTGCAAGTTTTGGGTATTGAGTGAAGAACTAAAAGGTGAAATTAAATACTGGAACCCTAGGATTTAACTTGATTGTGTTGAGTCTTGTAAAAGTCACACCAATGGAGAAATCATAAATTTCATAATTACAAGATTAATGGACCTAAACACATCAAGAGCCCATGGGAAATGGTAATTGGTTAAATTAAGGTATGTTACCTCACTTTGAAAGAGCGTTGCAATACTTTGATTATTGGTTTTAAACAACAATTAAGCTAGAAGTGCTTGATTGGTATATGAATTTAGGGATTGCTTATTTTGTATAATTCTGTAATTATTCATCCATTAGATTGGAAAGTACATTATTTGATTTCTATCTCAAATTTTAATTTGCTTAGTGTAACACCCCCGACTACCTACCAGGGATGTTACACCGCCAGGATCCCCCGAGGGAGACCCTTAAGGCTCTTCTTTCATTAACTTTCTTTTAACATTTTACCAAACCCCCCCTTAGTTGGGAAATCCTGAGACGAATCCGGCAGAGTTCCGTCTGTAATTTCAACATTTCCATAATTTACATTATAATTTTGATGGTACCTATATCATTACAACTAAATTCAAAAAGGAAATAGGAGGCTCCAGCGAGTCACACACTCACGGTTGAGGCTTATGCCCTTACAAACAACTATTTACAATGACTTACATAAGTTTTGTACTATAGAGCCACTACATGCCCAATTCATGCACATTTCAAGCAAAATATTACTGCAGGCAGCCACATCGCTTCATATCACGGGTACGACTTGCAGGAATAATTAATGGTCTTAGAAGAAACACAGATTCTTTCATCATTCATCACCTGGGCGAAAAAGGGAAAGGAAATGGAGTGAGCCACCACATGCTCAGTGAGTGTTCCTCCACTCCTTAAAACAAAACCCTTTTCAAGCAATATTACTCATAATATCCACTTATCAAGCATTTAGTTAATACTAATATGGTATTAGGTAACATATTATAGAACGCAGGTTGTAGAACATAAACATTGGATAAGTCACGACTTACGTATTCACTAGGCACATTAGAATGTCATTTCACGATTCGCTAGCATGTCACACATTCTATTTGAAGCCACGCTCATCATATTTAAGAGCATTTGTAAGCATTTCATAACTTTGAGGTTCTCAATCTTTTAAAAGAGTTTACATTCCGTATACGTCGTAAAACGACCCTTATAAGCATTTCATATCCATTCCATATGGCCTCTTTGGGCCCAATAGAACATTTTTTTTTCTTTGAAACATATAAAATGGCAAGGGCCAATTGCTTTCTTATCTTGGTAGGAAAATACTTCTGGCATAAGATCATTACAGGGTGCTAATTGGGTGAGAACTATTCTCGACCCCACAGTGAGACCTAACGCTCACGCTTAAGCTCTTACTCCCGGAATGCCTACATATAACATATCAGACCATTACATTAGCCCTCGTCACGGCCTCTAGGGTTTATCTAGATTTATCCCCTAGGTTAACATTACATCATTTCATATTGTCCGCAGCACATTATCTTAGCCACTTAAAGCGTATCGGCCATAACGGCTAGTAATTTTCCGTTTCAAACAATGAAATCATTCAACGTATAATTCCCATTTCCCTTTTGTTAAAAAAAAAAAAAAAACGTTTTGGGGATTCCTCCCAAACACTATCTGAATAGCTAAAATAGGCCATAGCTCGTCACTAGACATGGCTATTATTCATTTAAAACACATGAAGAGTCATTTGCTAAAACATCCCCCTTCCACACACATGTTACATTTTAAACAATCAAGGAAAAGGGAGTACACATATCACATTTAAACACTTCGTAATCATTTCAACACAATGAGCCACACATGGCCTCGCAATCCACACGATTGCGGTCAATTCACAACCCAATCTCCCTCCTCACTTGCACCGTACCACAAGACCTCGAACACTCATAATTCTTTCCTCAAACCATCCAACTACCAACTCGATTCATCGATTTATTAATCACAACATTTTATCATATTAGCTTATGTAAAAGAGAGGGAAGTTTAGGCCCTTACCTGAGCAACCAGCATCATTCAGCGAAGCGTTACAACAAGCGCACATATAGCCACATTTATTCATAATTCGACAATATTTCATTCAGTACATCAAACATAATTCGATTCTAAACATATACGTGGCATTTCGAATCAACTTCCCCAAGCATGAATGCACTACAAAGAGTTCGAATTTGTTTCGTTTACACACATAATACATTAGCTAGTTCAGTTCGAATGGGAGTTAGACACGTTAAACTAACTTCGTTTTTAATCCCCTTTCCTATATTAGCTAAATAACTTGAATCGATGCTGAATATATTAAATTAACTTCGATTTTAATTCCGTTTTAAACTATAACTCTTTAACTCGAATCGAAACTAAATACGTTAAATTGACTTCGATTTTAATTCCGTTTTAAACTATAACTCTTTAACTCGAATCGAAACTACATACGTTAAATTAACTTCGATATTAATTCCGTTTTAAACTATAACTCTTTAACTCGAATCGAAACTAAATACGTTAAATTAACTTCGATTTAATTCCGTTTTAAACTATAACTCTTTAACTCGAATCGAAGCTAAATACGTTAAATTAATTTCGATTTTAATTCCGTTTTAAATTATAACTCTTTAACTCGAATCGAAACTATCTACGTTAAACTAACTTCGATTTTAATTCCGTTTTAAATAATAACTCATTAACTCGATTCGAAGCTAAAGACGTCCACATAAATTCGAATTCACTGTTCACGCAAGATTGTGGTTTATGAACAAAACTCACATCGATTCACAAATTCAGGCATGAAACAACCAATTGATTCGAACCTAAGCATGAATAACTTATTTCTTGTCAATTCTAACGAATTTAACAAGCCCTAACTTGACATGCAACATCAATCCGCTGAAAAATTAACTTCGAAAATAGTAATAACTTAGGAGGGAGAAACACTTACTTGGGTTAGCCTAGTTTCAACCTCAAAGGGTGAATACCGATGCTCCCAATCCACTAATCCCAAACCCAAGCCCGTCAGCGAACCCTGGCCCTCGGTTTCGTGATGCTTCCGGCGGATTGAGGCTTGATTTTGGGTCTAATTTATAGAGGAGGCCGGGTTGAAGGTGGGTCATCGGTTTCCGGTAGGTGGACGGCCGGTTCTGGGCAAGGAGACGCGTGGGTGAGGGGTTGAGCGAAGTGGATGAAGTCTGGTGGTGGAATGGGCGGCTGAGACGCAAGGTGTGGGGGACCGTTCGTCCCTTTCTCTCGCCGGTGACGCGTGCTGGCCGGCGGCAGCGCCAGGTGGCCGGTCGCCGGTGAGAGAGAGAGAGAGAGCGAGAGAGATGCGTTAGAGAGAGCGAGAGAGAGAGAGTGAGGTGAGAGGGGGCGTCGGGTTCTCCCGACTTCGGTCCCCCTTTTCCCCCTTTTCAATCCTTTTCCTTTTTTTTTTGTTTTGGGTTAAACTAACAACATTCAACTAAATTTTGGTCCCGTACTCGCTAATGGTTAGGCTAAACCCGAATTGAACGACCTACCATGTACATTTCGGTTTAAACTTTGGGAATCAGCCAAGTAAAATGAAAAACGATTTTAAAAACTGGGTTTAGCGTAGATTCAAATATTTTATAAATAAGTAGCGTCAATGATAACATTAGTCAAATAATCGTCCCTTTTATTGAAACTAGTCGTTAAAAACTCACACGGTCGATTTAATACTTTCGTCGGATAACAAATTAAAAGCAACTGGTAAAATCAGCAACTAAACAGTTAGTCAGTAATAGCATGAAAGCATGGCCCTTACACTCTCCCCCCTTAAAAGAATTTCGTCCTCGAAATTTGCTCCCCTGGTGAAAATAATGCGGGATATTTCTCACGCATTTCGCTTTCTAACTCCCAAGTTGCTTTAGCCACCTTGTGATGTTTCCATAACACCTTAACATAGGGAATGCTCCTATTTATGAGCTTCTTTTCCGTCTTCTCCAAAATCCGAATGGGTTCTTCTACATAGGTGAGATTTTTCTTAACTTGTAGGGGTTCATATTGGATGACATGATTCAGATTCGGGACATATTTCCTGAGACTAGATACATGAAATACATCGTAGATGCCTTGCAATGAGGGTGGTAAGGCCAGTTGGTACGCAACCGATCCTACTTTTTGCAAGACTTCAAACGGTCCAATGAACCGTGGGCTTAGTTTTCCCTTTTGTCCAAATCTTATGCTTTCCTTGAGTAGGGACACTTTCAAAAATACATGGTCTCCAATCTCAAACTCCAACAGCCTTCTCTGTTTATCCGCGTAGCTCTTTTGTCTACTCTGTGCAGCTTGCAATCTCTTGCGGATTGTCTTGATTAGTCCGATCGTTCGATTGATTAAGTCAACCTTGGATGGTTCCCTTTCCCCTATTTCATTCCAACAAACCGGAGTTCTGCAACGTCTACCGTATAGCGCCTCGAAAGGAGCCATGCTTATGCTGGCATGGTGACCATTATTGTACGCAAATTCAACCAGAGGCAGGTTATGATCCCAAGTTCCAGCAGAATCGAGGGCACAGGCTCTCAACATATCCTCCAGAGTTTGAATAGTTCTTTCGATTTGACCGTCCGTCTGAGGATGGAAGGCCGTACTTAATCGTAATTTTGTGCCCATTGCTCTTTGAAACCCATGCCAGAAGCGAGATACAAACTTGGTATCGCGATCTGACACAATACTGAGTGGCACACCATGCAGTCTAACTATTGCTCAGAGGTGAAAGTGGCCTTGATGGGCAAGAAGTGTGCAGCCTTAGTCAATCTGTCAACTATAACCCACACACTGTCATGCTGTTTGATTTGGCATTCCAATCATAAAATCCATGGTGATGTGTTCCCATTTCCACTCAGGAATTGGCAAGGGTTGCAGTAAACCTCCAGGTTTCTGATGCTCGGTTTTCACCCGTTGGCACGTAAGGCATCGAGCCACGTACTCTGCGATATCCCCTTTCATACCATTCCACCAATAATGGGTCTTCAAGTCATGGTACATCTTTGTACTTCCAGGGTGTACAACAAGTGTGGAATTGTGCGCCTCCTTTAACAATTCCTTCTTGAGAGCAATTATGTTCGGCACACACAGTCTATTCCCGTACCAAAGTACTTCATTTTGGATGGAGAATTCCTTATTCCTTCCTTCTTCCACGCCTTTCTTTATCTTCATAAGTTCAGGGTCATCTGTCTGTTGTTGCTTGATCGTTTCGATCAATGGCGAAGAGACTTGAAGCGCTGCCAAGTAGCCTTGATTTCTTGACCGCACTACCTCTATTTGTAGCACGTCGAGCTCTCTTAGGAGTCTCTTTTCTTGTGTAAGTAGACAGGCTACAGACCCCATGGATTTTCTACTTAGTGCGTCAGCCACCACGTTTGCTTTACCAGGGTGATATTTGATCTCCATATCATAATCCTTAAGGAGTTCTAGCCATCTTCTTTGTCTCATGTTTATCTCTTTTTGAGTAAAGATGTATTTTAAGCTCTTGTGGTCAGTGTATACTTCACACCTTACTCCATAGAGATAATGTCTCCAGATTTTTAAGGCAAACACAACCGCGACCAATTCTAGATCATGTGTTGGATAATTCTCTTCGTAGGGCTTCAATTGGCGAGAGGCATGAGCAATAACTCTGTCCTTCTGCATTAATACATAGCCCAGTCCCTTCTTGGACGCATCACTGTAGATTACAAATCCTTCATTGCCTTCAAGTATTACCAATATTGGTGCAGATACCAAACGTTTCTTTAGCTCCTGAAAGCTACCTTCACACTCCGGGGTCCATTCAAATTTAATGGTCTTCCGAAATAGTTTGGTAATAGGTAAGGCTAGTTTTGAAAATCCTTCTACAAACCTTCGATAGTAGCCAGCTATACCTAAGAAGCTTCGCCCTTCGGAGACGTTTGTTGGTCTTGGCCAGTTTACAATGCCCCTACCTTTGCCGGGTCCACCGAAATGGAATATTTGGTTACTTTGTGTCCCAGAAATTGCACCCTTTCTAACCAGAACTCACACTTTTTAAGTTTGGCATATAATTTGTGCTCCTCTAGGGTTTTCAGCACCATTCACAAGTGGTTTGCATGCTCTTCCCTAGTCTTGGAGTATACCAAGATATCATCGATGAACACCACTACAAATTTATCTAGGAAGGGCCTAAGGACTCTGTTCATCAAGTCCATAAAGAAGGCAGGAGCGTTTGTTAACCCAAATGGTAACACCAAGAACTCGTAATGCCCATATCGAGTGCGAAAAGCGGTTTTATGCGCGTCCTCCTTCTTGATCTTTAATTGATGGTACCCCGATCTCAAATCAATCTTCAAGAACACCGAAGCACCAGCCAATTGATCAAACAGGTCATCAATTCGAGGAAGTGGGTATTTATTCTTGACCGTTATCTTATTTAGTTCTCGATAGTCGATACATAACCTCAGACTCCCATCTTTCTTCTTTACAAATAGTACTGGTGCTCCCCAGGGTGAAACACTAGGTTGAATTAACCCCTTATCTAGTAACTCTTGCAACTGAGTTTTCAACTCTGCTAATTCCGCAGGTGCCATTCGATTAGGTGCCTTGGATATTGGGGCAGTTCCAGGTACTAGTTCAATGGTGAATTCGATTTCTCTATCGGGGGGTAGCCCCGGTACCTCTCGAAACACCTGTGGAAATTCCCTTGCTATCGGAATCTCACTCAAGTCCAGCTCCTTTAGTTCTGCGACCTCAATTGCACACAAATAGCCCTGACATCCTTTCTTCAACATTTTGAATACTTGCATAGCAGATACCGTTGGGATGGTCACTTGGTGGCCACTTCCCTTAAAGGTTACTCTTTCTCCATCGGAGGCCGAGAAGGTAACCATATTTCTCTCGCAGTCAATAGTAACTTTATGTCTAGTTAACCAGTCCATTCCTAGAATAACGTCCTAACCTTGTATATCCAGCTGTACTAGGTCTACAGGGAGAATTCTCCCTTCCAATTGAATAGCACAATCCTTAAGAACGAGATCGGTATAGTGAGTAGACCCTAAGGGGGTAGTCACACATAATTGTACATCCATTTCACTGGGCTTGCTAGCGAGTTTCCTTGCAACGGTAGGATTTACAAAAGAATGCATGGCACCTGAATCAAATAAAACATGAGCATAAAGATGTTTAACAAAAAGGGTACCTGATACGGTGGCAGTGAGGTCCTCCGCCTCACCTCCTTCCAAGCTAAACACCCGGCCACCTACTTGCGGCCTTTTTCCACCTCGTTTGCCTTCTGAAGTTGCATTCACAGGAGGTCGGCCTCTTTGTGGAACTGGATTAGCCCCCGTGCCTGAACCTTGTGTACTGTTCTGCCGATTCCACGCCTTCTTGGGGCAATTTGCAATCTTGTGGTCCGTAGATCCACACCCATAGCATTCTTGTGTGCCATATCGGCACCGACCGGGGTGCATACGCCCACATTGGTTGCAGGGTTCCAGTGCCTGCCTTGGTACAACTTGCTTTCCTTTTCCTCGGTTATCGAAGTTGCTGATCTTATTGCTTCCCTGGGTACTGGACCCTCCTTAGTTAAACTTTCTTTTTGCTGGGCCTATCTGCCGACTTTCCTCTTCGGTTTCAGCTATAACTCGGGCTATCTTCACCGCCCTCTGGTACATCTCCTGGAAGCTGGTGAAAACATGCCCTGCTATCATCCGCTTAATGGGTCCTTTAAGGCTTTGTTCGAAGTGGTCCATCTTCATTTCTTCAATTGCGACTTGATTAGGCGCAAAGCGACTAAGCTCGTTAAACTTCGCCGCGTATTCTATCACACTCATTTGGCCTTATTTCAACCGTAGAAATTCTTGTTCCTTTGCCCTCTTTACATCTCGTTGGTAATACTGAGCATCCATCATGATTTTTAGTTGTTCCTAGGTTAGAGCTGGTTCACCAGCTTGAGGTTTGACAGTGCCCCACCAGAATTCCGCTTTCTTTTCGAACTGATGGGTCGCCAGACGTACTTTAAAATCTTCAGGGCAGTCCATTACTTCAAACAAATTTTCCATCCTTCTTAGCCATTCCTCATAGGCAAGAGGATCTGTTCCACCACTAAACCTTGGTGGTTTCAACTTATTAAACTGACAAATCATCCCCAAGGCGGTTGGCGCCGCCATCTGTTCCCTTCGTGGAGGCATTGGCTACACAGTCGTTTATGCAAAGTTGCTTAGTTTTTATTCATAAAAATATATTGTCAAAAGCATTTAAAAACATAGTACAACATTAGACAGAATGTGTAGAGCTTTAAGTATTCGTGCGATCCTATTTTGGTCGCACGAACACTTCTCAAAAATGCACTTTCACGAATCACGAAATATCGGGTATCACCCTTGCTTATTCATTTTCGAACACACACTAACTATGTTTTATTTAAATATAATGCACACATTGGCGACTCCAGGCTACACACAGCCCCTATTACCATCCTAATTACCACCTGAGGAACCCTCCTCAGGGGGATCATCTACCATTGGATCATTCGAGCCCTCAGACTCAACTGGGGCTAGTAGGTCCCATAATACAAATGGTGGGGAGTACTCCACATCGGGTGCTCCATCCACCAGTTCTCTCATCCTCAGCATTATGGCTTGCCAGCCCCGGGGATATTGTGCACCGAAGGAATCTATCCAACGTGCCCACAAAGTGGCAACTCGCTTGTATCGTCTTGCCTGAGGGTTTTCTGCGAACAGAAGTCTCATTTGATGATGTTCAATCTGATTTCTCTCTACTATTGTGATTGATAGTTGTTGGATAGCGGCAGGAGCAATTAAAGCCGTATTAATCATTTGCATGGCAGCATCGCTCCTTCCCAAGGGGGTATTTCCTAAGGAGTCCACCCGCCCCTCTGCAAATATCAGGAAATCCACCAACCCTCTAAAAGTGAATGGTGTATAAGCTCCCCTATATACATGGAAGAGACGGAGGATAGAAGTGACTTCGGCCCATCTTCCCGTACATGGCATAGCTCTGATGAACTTGTACGTCCAGTGGTTCTGTGTGACCCGAGTGAGTCTCCACTGGTTGCTCTTAATCATTTCTTCCCAAAATATGACTGCATTCCATGTAGCCATCTAGAAGGGTAGATACTCAAAATCGTCAATGCTAAATACCATCCTACATCACCACACTGGGTTAGGAATAATACTATCAAGCACGCATTCGTTTGAAAAACCTAAGTTGTGTTGCTAGTTCGCGTACACAAGTAAGAAAGCAAGCACGTAGTAAGCTCGAGTAAACACTTTAGGGCACATATTTCACATATTACTAATCCTATAGTCACATCTAGATGCATATGCAAACCTATGGCTCTGATACCACTGTAACAGCCCACGACCACCCGCCCCTCTACAAATATCAGGAAATCCACCAACCCTCTAAAAGTGAACGGTGTATAAGCTCCCCTATGTACATGGAAGAGACGGAGGATAGAAGTGACTTCGGCCCATCTTCCCGTACATGGCATAACTCTGATGCACTTGCATGTCCAGTGGTTCTGTGTGACCCGAGTGATTCTCCACTGGTTGCTCTTAATCATTGCTTCTAAAATATGACTGCATTCCATGCAGCCATCCAGAAGGGCAGATACTCAAAATCGTCAATGCTAAACACCATCCTACATCACCACACTGGGTTAGAAATAACACTATCAAGCACGCATTCGTTTGAAAAACCAAAGTTGTGTTTCTAGTTCGCGTACACAAGTAAGTAAGCAAGCACGTAGTAAGCTCAAGCAAACAATTTAGGGCACATATTTCACATATTACTAATCCTATAGTCACATCTAGATGCATATGCAAACCTATGGCTCTGATACCACCTAATGTAACACCCCCGACTACCTACCAGGGATGTTACACTGCCAGGATCCCCCGAGGGAGACCCTTAAGGCTCTTCTTTCATTAACTTTCTTTTAACATTTTACCAAACCCCCCCTTAGTTGGGAAATCCTGAGACGAATCCGGCAGAGTTTCGTCTGTAATTTCAACATTTCCATAATTTACATTATAATTTTGATGGTACCTGTATCATTACAACTAAATTCAAAAAGGAAATAGGAGGTTCCAGCGAGTCACACACTCGTGGTTGAGGCCTATGCCTTTACAAACAACTATTTACAATGACTTACATAAGTTTTGTACTATAGAGCCACTACATGCCCAATTCATGCACTTTTCAAGCAAAATATTACTGCAGGCAGCCACATCGCTTCATATCACGGGTACGACTTGCAGGAACAATTAATGGTCTTAGAAGAAACACAGATTCTTTCATCATTCATCACCTGGGGGAAAAAGGGAAAGGAAATGGAGTGAGCCACCACATGCTCAGTGAGTGTTCCTCCACTCCTTAAAACAAAACCCTTTTCAAGCAATATTACTCATAATATCCACTTATCAAGCATTTGGTTAATACTAATATAGTATTAGGTAACATATTGTAGAACACAGGTTGTAGAACATAAACATTGGGTAAGTGACGACTTACGTATTCACTAGGCACATTAGAATGTCATTTCACGATTCGCTAGCATGTCACACATTCTATTTGAAGCCACGTTCATCATATTTAAGAGCATTTGTAAGCATTTCATAACTTTGAGGTTCTCAGTCTTTTGAAAGAGTTTACATTCTGCATACGTCGTAAAACGACCCTTATAAGCATTTCATATCCATTCCATATAGCCTCTTTGGGCCCAATAGAACATTTTTTTTTTCTTTGAAACATACAAAATGGCAAGGGCCAATTGCTTTTCTCATCTTGGTAGGAAAGTACTTCTGGCATAAGATCATTACAGGGTGCTGATTGGGTGAGAACTATTCTCGACCCCACAGTGAGACCTAACGCTCACGCTTAAGCTCTTACTCCCGGGATGGCTACATATAACATATCGGACCATTACATTAGCCCGCGTCAGGGCCTCTAGGGTTTATCCGGACTTATCCCCTAGGTTAACATTACATCATATCATATTGTCCGCAGCACATTATCTTAGCCACTTAAAGCGTATCGGCCATAACGGCTAGTAATTTTCCGTTTCAAATAATAAAATCATTCAACGTATAATTCCCATTTTCCTTTTGTTAAAAAAAAAAAAAACGTTTTAGGGATTCCTCCCAAACACTATCTGAATAGCTAAAATAGGCCACAGCTCGTCACTAGACATGGCTATTATCCATTTAAAACACATAAAGAGTCATTTGCTAAAACAGCTCCCTTCCACACACATGTTACATTTTAAACAATCAAGAAAAAGGGAGTACACATACGACATTTAAACACTTCGTAATCATTTCAACACAATGAGCCACACATGGCCTCGCAATCCACACGATTGCGGTCAATTCACATCCCAGTCTCCCTCCTCACTTGCACCGTACCACAAGACCTCGAACACTCATAATTCTTTCCTCAAACCATCCAACTACCAACTCGATTCATCGATTTATTAAGCACAACATTTTATCATATTAGCTTATGTAAAAGGGAGGGAAGTTTAGGCCCTTACCTGAGCAACCAGCATCATTCAGCGAAGCGTTACAACAAGCGTGCATATAGCCACATTTATTCATAATTCGACAATATTTCATTCAGTACATCAAACATAATTCGATTCTAAACATATACGTGGTATTTCGAACCAACTTCCCTAAGCATGAATGCACTACAAAGAGTTCGAATTTATTTCGTTTACACACATAATACATTAGCTAGTTCAGTTCGAATGGGAGTTAGACACGTTAAACTAACTTCGTTTTTAATCCCCTTACATATATTGGCTAAATAACTAGAATTGATGCTAAATACGTTAAATTAGCTTCGATTTTGATTCTGTTTTAAACTATAACTCTTTAACTCGAATCGAAACTAAATACGTTAAATTAACTTCGATTTTAATTCCGTTTTAAACTATAACTCTTTAACTCGAATCGAAGCTAAATACGTTAAATTAACTTCAATTTTAATTCCGTTTTAAACTATAACTCTTTAACTCGAATCGAAGCTAAATACGTTAAATTAACTTCGATTTTAATTCCGTTTTAAACTATAACTCATTAACTTGAATCGAAGCTAAATACGTTAAATTAACTTCGATTTTAATTCCGTTTTAAACTATAACTCTTTAACTCGAATCGAAACTAAATACGTTAAATTAACTTTGATTTTAATTCCGTTTTAAATAATAACTCATTAACTCGATTTGAAGCTAAAGACGTCCACATAAATTTGAATTCACTGTTCACGCAAGATTGTGGTTTATGAACAAAACTCATATCGATTCACAAATTCAGGCATGAAACAACCAATTGATTCAAACCTAAGCATGAATAACTTATTTCTTGTCAATTCTAACGAATTTAACAAGCCCTAGCTTGACATGCAGCATCAATCTGTTGAAAAATTAACTTCGAAAATAGTAATAACTTAGGAGGGAGAAACACTTACTTGGGTTAGCCTAGTTCCAACCTCAAAGGGTGAATACCGATGCTCCCACTCCGCTAATCCCGAACCCAAGCCCGTCAGCGAACCCTAGCCCTCGGTTTCGTGATGCTTCCGGCGGATTGAGGCTTGATTTTGGCTCTAATTTATAGAGGAGGCCGGGTTGAAGGTGGGTCGTCGGTTTTCGGCAGGTGGACGGCCGGTTCTGGGCGAGGAGACGCGTGGGTGAGGGGTTGAGCGAAGTGGATGAAGTCTGGTGGTGGAATGGGCGGCTGAGACGCATGGTGTGGGGACCGTTCGTCCCTTTCTCTCGCCGGTGACGCGTGCTGGCCGGCGGCAGCGCCAGGTGGCCGGTCGCCGGTGAAAGAGAGAGAGAGAGCGAGAGAGATGCATTAGAGAGAGAGAGAGAGAGAGAGAGAGTGAGGTGAGAGGGGGGGTCGGGTTCTCCCGACTTCGGTCCCCCTTTTCCCCCTTTTCAATCCTTTTCCTTTTTTTTTTTTGGTTTTAGGTTAAACTAACAACATTCAACTAAATTTTGGTCCCGTACTCGCTAATGGT
Source organism: Carnegiea gigantea (assembly GCA_029747015.1). Lineage (NCBI taxonomy): Eukaryota > Viridiplantae > Streptophyta > Magnoliopsida > Caryophyllales > Cactaceae > Carnegiea > Carnegiea gigantea. Next base: position 313,883 of record JAKOGI010000178.1, on the reverse strand, counting down.
TAGGCTAAACCCGAATTGAACGACCTACCATGTACATTTCGGTTTAAACTTTGGGAATCAACCAAGTAAAATGAAAAACGATTTTAAAAACTGGGTTTAGCGTAGATTCAAATATTTTATAAATAAGTAGCGTCAATGATAACATTAGTCAAATAATCATCCCTTTTATTGAAACTAGTCGTTAAAAACTCACACGGTCGATTTAATGCTTTCGTCGGATAACAAATTAAAAGCAACTGGTAAAATCAGCAACTAAACAGTTAGTCAGTAATAGCATGAAAGCATGGCCCTTACACTTAGCCTATCTTGAGAGAATGTAGCCCGGTAACTTGACCTAGACTTTGTGGATCGACCTTGATTTGCTAAAGTGCCACCATGTGCTTGCAGTCATATCAAGTTTTTGGCACTATTGTCAGATAATTAGTGTCAAATATTCAGTTTTTCTCAATAGGTTCGACTAAGCATTTTTTTTTTTGAAAAAAAAACCAAAAAATTGAAGAATTAAAAAAAGTAAAGTAATTTTAAGTAAAAAAAAAAGATAATGGCCACTTTTCATTTTCCCCAATTTGAGCACGAATTATTTTGGAGGTATTTTAAATGATAAAATGTCCTTCTCGCTCAATCTAGTTATTACATGGGTAAATGAGAGATTTTGCACATTGTTAATGAGGTTGTGAATCATAAAACTTGTTCTCTTTTAGAGTATTGAGGTTTTCTAACTAAAAGTGTTGATTAGACATGGCATTTGCTTGAGTGGATTTTTTGGAATTCATTTGAGTTTGAGAAGACTAGTCATGTTTCTACATGGTCATTCTTTGATCCATATGCATGCTATGGTAGATCTTATTATGCCTCTTTTTGGTGTGATGTGTGTGATTCTCCTTACCATGCTATAAATTTATATCCTTATTAAGCATGATATGCTCAATGTGACTTTGCATCACCCGTGTATAATACTGATGTTGTTCTGATCGTACCTTATTCATCCTTCTCTTTGGCTTAGTGCACAGGGGTCGAGGCGGGTGACCCTCTTGGGGTAATTGCTATGCTTAGTGTTATGGACGTATGATTTAAGTCGGAAGATATTTTTAAAGAGGTGCATGAACTAGCTAATACTCCTTTGGAGGGGTCAAGTGATGTGTTTATGCATAGCCTTAGTTGTGATATTGTTCTCTCTAATCCCCATGATCATTCACATGCTTTCCCTTTTTGTTCATTACCCTCTCGTTCTCCCGAGTATTACATTGATGTGCTCATTAGTACTCCTATGATTTGTGATGCTAATTTTGAATTGCGCTATCAGGATAACATGTTTAGTATGCTTGGTGGGAATGTTAATGATTATGTCTAACTAGGTTACTTTAGAGGGTATCATCCTTCTATTAACCTTTTATTATGCATGCTTAGAGCACTTGTATAGAAAAGTCATGCTGACTATATTCTTTAATCCTTTCTATAATTTTTCTAAGATCTTTGATAAGATTAAGAGGATATTCATTGTCTTTGGTATGATTTTCATTATTGCCTCTTACCTTGTGTTTTCTAAATTATGGTCTCAGGAGTTTGATAGGCTCCTGCATATTTTGACAGTATCTAATTTGATAGGCTGAGTCTTGAAGTTGTGATGGAGCGGCTGATGCTCCATTTGTGCCATTTGCGTGGAGGTCTTAGCTTAGGTGTACTCAACACCTAACCTAGTGAGATCATTATGTTTTGCTCCCTTTCCCTTCTCTTACTTTCTTTACTTTGAATAATAATGATTTATCTAAGCATAGGGGAAGGATGGTTCGATGTTTCTATTTTAGTTTTTAGTTTGCACACTAGCTAGAGCAAATAGGTTTAGGTTTTCTTTCTTTTGCAATGGTGTGTTATATTTTTATATTTACATATAGGATTACATGGAGCGATAGTGTGATGGGTTTGAGATGCCTTCGATGATGATTTGCTAGGCATACTAGTTTTCATGAGCTTGAGTGACTTTTGATGTGCAATCCCTTTTGGTGTAAAAATTTTTAAAGGTTTTGTGAATATTTTTGTTGTGACCCTTGTCTTGGTTGAGAACTACATTGTCTCCTAGAGGCATTGCCACTAATGTTTGTACATGAGAGTCATTTTATGAGCTAATTGAGACATTGGTAGACATCCTATAAGAACTTCAGCCTTCTTTAAACTAATCATTATATTTAGTCTCATGTTCCTTCATGTGTGTGACTATTTCATGTTGCATCTCTCAAACTTGCCGAGACTTTTGTTCAAAACCACGTTAGCTTGTGCGTAGTTGATGATATGATAAAGGCATTCTTTCTCTGGTAAGAAGGGGAGCCTTGGAGCAACGGTGAGATTGTCTCTGTGTGACCAAAAGGTCACGGGTTCGAGCCGTAGAATCAGCCACTGACAAAGTCAGGTTAGGCTGCCTACAATTCACCCCTTGGGGTGCGGCCCTTCCCCGGACCCTGCGTGAACGCAGGGTGCTTGTACACCGGGCTACCCTGATTCTTTCCCTGGTCATTTTAGCTATATAGCCAAATAATCTACCCTTGTACTACATGTTAATCCATTTGTTAGCTGGGACGTGATCTTGTTCGCGAAGGTGCTACAATTATTCGCTTCCTTCTTTTAGCATCTCATCTCGAATGTTTAGCGAATTGATCGTAATTAGTCTGACCACTTAAGGCTTATCTCTATTCCCCTTTAATGACAGCATTGTGCCCAAACCATCACACTAACTGAAGTTTTTCCCATATTATTTCTAGTTTATTATAGTGATAGTGATGATTGCTTCCATTAGCATGCCCATCCAATATCTACCAATGTGCCAAATCTTCCGACTTTCTTATCCTTTAGCCAATTCTATGGAGCATAACTTCAAGTTTTTTTGTGGAAGCTTATGGGGCCAATTCAGGTTATGTTTGCTTAGTATGTTGGCTTGATGAGGGGGTGATGGTATGATAGATTTGGAGTGCTCCCCTTATGTTAATATAGGTTGTGTATCTATGTATTAAGTTATGAGTTGACAATTAGTGATCGTATGCCTTTCATAGCTGGGGAACTAATGAATGTCATATTTGCATAGGATTTTATATGTGTTTTGCAGTCATTTTAGAGGATTAGTTTGCTTAATTGTATGATTTGTGCCCCTATTTCTACTATTATGCTTAGTTTCACTTATTTGAGAAGTGTTTGCAGATTTTGACTTTGTGAGCCCAAAGCATGATGGTACAACGAAGATTTGCTGCCTTATAGATCGAAGAAGGTAGCAAAAGAGGCCCAAAGATAGTTAATGTGGACCAATCGTGGCCAATACTATAGCCCAAAAGAATCTGGAAAAAGCAATGGGACAAAAATTGATCGGGTATTAGAACTGGTGGCCATGATGGTCTGATTATGGTGGTGCCCACGATACATGGTGAGCTATGTTTCCCCAGGGCTGTTGGATTTCTTCACGGCTTTCCGTGTACCAACCATTTAGATGGTTTTGCAGATTTAATTTCAGCTATAAAATCCTAGGTTTACTGCTTTCAATCATCCCTGTTCCATTTCACCCTTCAACATTCATCATCTAGAGTAGGATCAAAGTAAGAGAGTGAATTGAAGTGAAGATTTGCAAGGATTTCAACTCAGGTTTACAATGACGCTTCAGCCACAATCTTGGCTATGCAATTCTCTTCCCTTCTCTTCTCCTTTCTCATTTAGGATTTTTTTTTTATAATTTAGATTAGTATTTGTTATTTTGATCTTGAATTTATACAAGCACTGGTTAATTTATCGATCTTGTCTTAATATATTTTGATTCTTTGCAATTTGTTGGATTGTTTATCAAATCTTAGATGTTTATTTTCATGTTATAAATTTAATCATTTTCTTAGAAGTTTTGGGTATTGAGTGAAGAATTAAAAGTTGAAATTTGACACTAGAACCCTAGGATTTGACTTGATTGTATTAAGTCTTGAGAAAGTCACATTAATTGAGAAACCATAAATTTGACAATCACATGCTTAACGAACCTAAACATATCAAGAGCCTCTGAGAAAATGGTAATTGGATATATTGAGGTATGTCACTTTATCTTAAAAGAGGGTTGTGATACTTTAATTATCGGTTTTAAAACAACCAATTGAGGAAGAAGTGCTTGATTGATACATGAATCAAGGGATTGTTTGTTTTGTATAATTCCTTGATTATTTATCCATTAGATTAGATAGTCTATTAGTTTAATTTCTATCCCAAATTTTAATTTGCTTAGCCTGTTATGACGGAACATAGCCCAATCACTTAGCCTAGTCTCTTTGGGATCGACTTTGATTTGCTACAACACTACTATGCACTTGCGGCCCTATCATGATGACTAACTGCAAGTTAAGGATCAAAAGATTAAGGATGAACTGTATTCTTAGGTTGACTCTCCTCAAGAATTGGAGATTGGGAATGAATCTCATTCTCCTGAGTAGGCAAGTCTCCCCTGTTCCTATCGAGTAGGAGGTATACCATTCTCGGTGAGTCGATCAGCATTCAAATTATCCCCATCACCGAGAGATGTTTAAATGTCTTGCTATAGTTGATACAGTTTGAAATCCTTTTCTATTTCACAAATGCTTGGGAACTCATCCTCAAGAAATTCAGCAAGGCAAGAATTGATTTCCATCATGCCACTATTTGGATGTTCCCTATACATCACATACGCCTTAGAATGTTCATGATACCTTATGAATACCTTGTTGGTAGCTCTTGGACCAAGTTTCCAATGTTTGTAGGTTGGATTATACACATAGCCAGCCAAACCCCATGGGTACAAGTGATCCAAAGATGGCTTTTCACCAAAGCATAACTTATATGGAATGGCATATATAATCTTACTCGGCACATGATTAAGGACACAAGCTATCATTAGCAGTACCTTCCCCAAAAACTAATGGGGAGGTCAGCACATGACATCATCGGCCTGACCATGGCAAGTAATGTCTAGTTCCTATGCTCTACAACACCATTTTGTTGTGAAATGTGAGGAATCATTAGCTGTCTTTATATACCTTTTTCCTCACAAAACTCATTGAACATATCAGAGAAATATTCATGACCTCAATTGGTTCGAAGAGTTTTAACTTTTCATTCCAATTGAGTCTGTAATTCCACTACAAAGCGTTTGAACATATCGAGTGCCTCATAGCGGTGAGATAATGAGTACAGATACCCATATTATAAATAATCATTTATAAGAGTAATGAAGTGTATAGCCCCATGACATGCTTTTTACATTCATGGATCCCCAAAATGTCAAAGTGGATTAATTCTAAGGGACTTGATGCCCTCGAAACATTACTAAAAGGCCTTATGGTTGGTTTGCTAGATAGACATGTTTTGCATATAGGATTTAAACTTATTGAGTCAATCTAAAAGACCTTATTTAGCTAGCCTGCTCATTCTACCTTGATCTACATGGCCAAGTCCAACAAACCATTTAACAAATTCACAATCAGGGTCAAGATGTGAGACAAAAGTAGAAGATGCTTATTATAGGAATCATCCAAATCCAAAACGTTGAATTCTCCTTTTAATGCTGCATGGCTAAACAAGTTACCATTATAAAAAATGACTAAACCATTGGGACAAAAACCAGAAGAAAAACCTAATCTCATTGAAGAAATAAACAACACTAAGGAGCATCACACCCTAGGTGTTGAAAGAGCATCATGAAGAAGTAGCTTGTTACCACCATGGAGTTTGAATTGATATGTTCCTAGTCTAAGGACATCTTCCTTGCTACCATTCCTAGTACGACAGTTCATGAACCTATCGGGAATTCTACGAATCCAGCTTTATCCTGAACTATATGTTTGGTTGCTCACGTGTTTAGAATCCATCGAGGAACAAAGTTAGCAACAAATGCATGGAAACAAACACATAATTCAGAAGTTTTAGTGGGAAGAGGTACCTCTGTCGACTTAGGAGAATCCCGAGCAAAATGCCCCATCTGTCTACAGTTATTGCACATTACATGTGTCATATTCTTCTCTCCATTACCTTAGCTTTTTCCTTCTTAGCAATGCCACCTTCAGATAGGGAGTTTTGAGAAAGGCGAGGACTCTTCTTAGGCTTCTTCCCATGATAAGGTTTGTTGCCCTTGGTCTGTTTCCTTTGGCAACAAATGCCACATTGGAAGGAGTGGACGATGTCAAGCGCTCTTCCTCTATTTCAAGGTGCTTGGGGATATCAAAGGTTTACATGTTCTAATTATGCGCTACAATGAGTTTAAAGCTCTTCTAATGATTAGTTTCATCTGGAAGGGCCCGAATGACATTCTGCGTGTGCTTCTTCTCAAAGAATTCTCGCCGAGCAGCCTTAAGATCTCGAGCCAAGCCACTCACAGGTCGTAGATGTTCAGAGATACCTCGACTGTAGTTGATAGTGTGTTGCACCAACTTTAACTGCAAGGTATGCAACCTCGTAGCGGGCGTTTGATCGAACTTGATCTTAAGGTGGTCGCATATGTCCTTAGTAGTGGGACAACATTCAAATTTTACCAATTAATCATCATGCAAGCATGACAGTAGAATGTAGTGTGTTGATTGATCTCTTTTGAACCACACCTGGTATGCCGTTAAGTTTTCTTTGTATTGCTGACTAGTAGTAATATCTTTGCGTGCTCATCTTTGTTTGCAGGGCAGACATTGAGGCCATTAGGTGATTTAGCACATCACCCTCATTCTAGATGAACTGAACGTTCAAATGCTAAAGATCATAATTAATGTCATCCAATTTTTTGCTAGTAGGCATACTACTTGTCAAGACTTTAGTTGCTAGATATGAAAGTATATATAACATGATAAGCATATTATTAAATAATTAAATTATCTAAAATTGCATCGTTTATATCATGTGTTTTAAAATTTCGCTAAGCTCATAATTAGTGCATGCGAATGTGAATTAGAGGTTTTTATAATTTAATTATCATATTATTTCTTAAAATTTTGTTAAACTAATAAAAACATTAACTAATGACTTTCACAAAGATATTCATCTTTAATAATGTAAAACACATCTATAGAAGCTTATATTATATAAAACTAATTTATATAATATGCCCTCTTAAAAAAAAAATCTTATTTGGTTGACAAATATTATATAATTTTAGATCCAGCCAAAAATTCATATTATTGTGCACAACATGTTTTATATAAGAACATGAAACATATTAAAAAATATATAACAAATTTATAATCGCATCGTACCAGAAATAAATCCTATAAAACTAATTTGTCTAATTTTCTTAATAACATGAAACAAATTTATATAATATTCACATATTATAAACATATTCATAATATTGCGAATCTAAATTTCATAGTTCAGATTTGTTTAGAACTGCTCAAACACATTAGCATGGGACTAACAAAACATTTGAGTCGATAAGCCTTTATTAAAACTTAAATAGTAGTAAACATTAACCAAAAACTACTAAAAAATAGGGGAAAGGCTTGCCGAAATTAAAAGAATCACATGATATTTGTCATATGTAATGTATGGTCCAGTATTGTTCATTTAAAACATGACGCTACTTATGATCATAGCATATTCTGATTGAGGAACATAATTCTCCATATTATTTTTCAAGCATATACTAGAATCACATGGTATTTTCAAAGGATCTACATCAAAGTGATTAAATTTCTCAACATATTTTCAATATAACAAGGTTGGTTAAGAGATAAGCTAAGTTCATGTTTTCTGCTTTGACTGCTACAGTCAAATGAGCTTCACCAAGATCCTCCATTTCAAGCTTAGAGTTTCAGAAATCCTTAGCCAATTTTATCACTTCTATGACTGCTCTAAAAATGAGCATGTCATAAATATACAAGCATATAATGTAAACACCATGCTCATCAGATTTGTAATATACATAAGAATCGGATTCATTGACTATAAAAACCATATGACAAAAGAGTTTTATCAAAGTTCTCATACCATTATTTTGCTGCTTGTTTTATACCACATAGAGATTGTATTAATTTAAATAATTTATGCTCTTTTTCATGGGCTATCATTCCCTCAAGTTGTCTCATGTAAATCTCTTCTTCTAGGCCTCCATTTAGAAAGATTGTTTTTAGATCCATTTGATGAACAAACAGATCAACCATGCAATGATGTAAGAGCCATTTAAAGCTCTAAAAGTGGAAAGTTTTATCACTGGAAAATATGTGTCAAAATCTTCTCTGTCTTTATGTTGATTATTGCCTCTCACCATAAGTTTGTCCTTAAACTTGTCCAATGACCCGTCAACTTTAATTTTTTTAATACCTATTTTCTACTTAAAGGTTTATCACCCTTTGGTAAATCAATCAATATCCAAGTACAATTAAACAAAAATAGACTCATGTTCATCATTAATGACCTGCTTTCAAAAATTGGAGTATATGGATCTCATTGCTTCCTTGTAGGTGTTAGGCTCTTCTTCTAAAATAGTAACTATCACAAAGTTTTCATTTAGGTCATCTGGGCAATTTATATCATTGTTTTCAATTAAGAAGACAGTCACAAAATTCATGTCAAACAAAGATTCAATTCTAAGCCATTTACTAGACATAGGCTCACATTCTCATTATTACCGGTAGATACAGTACTAGCAAGTCATATAGGTGTAGTAGGCACCATACCAGGAAGATTTCATAAGAAACACATTTTCAAAAAATTTAACATCTCTAGATTCACGAGTAGAACCAAGCAATCCATTATTGTGGATAAGAATAAACATATACGATGCACTATTTTGACCATAGCCAATGAAGATAGAATCAACAATTTTAGGACCTATCTTACTCTTGTGAGGATTTGGTACAGTAATCATGGCTAGACAACCACACTTTAAGGTACTTTAGGTTACGAGCATTTCCCTTCCATGTTTTATAGTGAGTCTTGTCTAGTGTCCTATGAGGTACTTTATTAAAAATATGACATGCAAAAAGAATAGCCTGCCCCCACGTATTGTTTAGTAAAACAGAACTTATAAGTATGGTATTCATTATATCTTTAAGGGTCCTATTCTTCTTTCGATAATCCCAATTCGTTGTGATGCATAAGGGGTTGGGATCTCACGGATAATCCCATTTTCCTTATATAATGTTTTGAGTGTGTTCACATTGTATTCCCCTCATTGGTCAGACCTAAGTCTCATAATCTTCATGTCTAGTTGATTTTCTACCGCTGCTTTGTATCTTATGACCATCAACCATCTTTTCAGCCTTATCCTTCAATCTAAACATTTTTTTAACCTAGACTAGTCATCTATAAAGGTTATATAATACCTTTTACCACCCCAACTCATGTTTTTTTTTTTTTAATGAATCCCCTAAGCCACTATGAATGAGTTCTAATAACTCTGTTTGTCTTTCCACTAATTTATTAAAGGGTTTCTTGGGGTGTCTTGCCTCTACGCTTAGCATTTATCTCATTGAATATTTGATAAATCAGGTATTAAATACATTTGTTTAGTTGTTTGATGGAAGCTATATTTAATTGTTTGAGTTTAGCATGCCATGTTTTTAAAGACTCATCAATATAAGCTAAAGAAAAAGCATTCTCAACATTACTAACAGCCTCACAGGTTGCATCAAGCACAAACAGTCTAGGATTGCAAGCAAAAGCTAGACTAATAAAATCACCATCCGTCATTAGGAGTAGCTTATCAGACCCAAACACAAGTTACATGCCATCGTTATTAAGAAGAACATCGAAAATTGAATTCATAAACATTTCAGGAACATTTAAAACATTGCTAAAGAGAAAAGTTTTCCATAAGTAAATTTGAGGATGCCATCTGCCCTATGAGACAAATTTTTGTGTGCTAAAGTTTCCTATGATGACCTCTTCAACATTATATATGTTCTGGTACTCATGGAATAAGCTCCCGTTTGAACATACGTGCCTAGAAGCACCTATATCCACTATCCATTAAACCAAATTAAACACTAATTTTCTTTTGAAACTACAGCAGGAATCATCTCTAGCTCTTTTTAATCAAGTTGAGGCTTGTCCTTCCATTAAGGAAAGTATTTGGCTGTGTGTCCTGCCTTCCAACAAGCATGACATTCTCCTTTGCCCTAGGATTTTTGGGTTCCACTATAGGCTTTCATTTGGTTCTATTGGCTAGATTAAATGCCCTCCCCTCTCGAATTTTTAGCCTTAATGCTTTAGATTTTGCCTATGAACCTATGACATTTGGGAGAATATTCAATTAAATTAGCATTAACATAGTTATGGGTATAAACCCCTTTACTCTGAATTCGATTTTCTTTCTCAATTTTGATGTGTCTCATTAGTTCCTTGAGAGTGAACCAGTTCCTCTTGTGTTTTAATTGGTCCTAGTAGTCTTTTCGAGATGGGGCAATTTCTCAAGTAACACACAAATTTGCAAGTACTCACACATTTTCATGCTTCAACTAACTCCCAGATGCTAAAGTCTCATTTTCATAAATTTTAGGAATAATTCATTTGCCATCTTAAATTTCAAACTTAATCCATCTAATAACATCATACTTTTTGGTCCCTAGGTCGTCACTACCTTATTTTTCCTCAAGTGAATCCTAAATCTCTTTAGCATATTTCATTTTTTCGTAAATCTCAAACAACACATTAGATGTGTAATGGAGCAACATACCCCTACGGGTCAATTTATCCTTTTCTTAATTCCTATTAGGATCCCGAACAATACCATCCTTTTTAATCTTTATTGTAATTTCTTTTGCAACATTAACAATTTCAGTTTCAGCAGCTTCATTAGACGTAGCAGAAATTAGATTTATAAACAAGCCATAAGCTACCTCAATTTTAGGGAAATAAAACATGTGTTCAGACCATCTCCTATAATCATTTTCATCTAGATGTACCATTTTAGACATATTAGGCACATAAGCATTGAGATCCATGTTTAACTGTTAAGCAACTAAAATTGATTTTTGAATAGTTGAAGGAATAATTATTCGGATATATGTAAGCAATCAAACATAATGAGAAACTAATAAGAATGAGCTTATGTGATTAGGAAAGCTTTAGGATAGTTATCGTGGCATGATGCAAACCACTGTCTCAAAGACTAATTTTGCCCAGCCACTGATGCAGTATTAAGCGTCGGCAATTGACCTCTCGGCAACATGGCACCAACCTAGGGCCGAATACAATGTAAGTGCAGTGGGGCTACCCAACATCCCTCCTGAAAAAAACATAGTACATGGTGAAAATTTAAAAAAATTTAACTTTAGTATGAATAAATAATTTGGTAGGCAGGCGCATGAAATTCCACTCATCCCGGTGGTTGCGGTGTGTATGTAATGGATTGGCTGCCGAGTGATCACAGGCTTAAGATTTGTTGTACACATTCTCATAGTTATTTTTCTTCAATGCTTTTCTTTTTTTAAAACGAACTAAAATGCTTTAATTAGTTGCCTAGAATTTTTCAACAATTAGTTTGAAGTATATGTAAAGTTTTTTTCCAAATAAACTTTTCAACAATTAGTTCGAACTTGTTATTAAAAATCACAACAATTTTTTTTTTGAAAGGTAGTTATTTAATTGATGCAATTAGTTGCTATGATCTTGTTCATGTATATAGAAGCAGCTCTTAATATAAAAAGTGCAAATATTTTAATTTAAATCTTTAATTAACATACATTTGTTATTCAAATCCTTCAATTTGCAGGTTAATTTACTTTTCTTATTTAATTTGTGAGTCTATTTGCAAATTTAAGTTCCAAATTTCTTAAATTTGTAGGTTTGATTTCAATTATAGGTTAGAATGTATAGATATTTCTAAACAATAACTAAGGAATCATCATTACTTTCAAGTTCTAAATCCGACACCATACTCTGAAATTTTTAGCTTCGCCACTGTATCAACCTTCATGGGCACTCAACAATGATCAGTTAGAGAATGCTCAATTGAATGCCTGAGGTTTCATGGAGATTTAAAAGAGAAGATAATTTTTCTATGTCCCCAAAGTCTTTGTAAAGTTGGTATTTAAAGAGAAACATGAAAGAAAAATTATCACCAGACCAGGCAAGAATCAAGTTGTAACAGTTACTAAATAATTTCCACAAGTCAAGTGAGAGATTTTCGCAATAAGTTTAATCTCTTTCGAAAATAGTAAAAAGAATTTTCAGCAAAAATTATCCCCACACCAAGTCAGAGTCCGAGCCTAGTGCATGTGCACATGCGTATTCTAGCCCATCCATATATTGGACCTAAATATTATTCAAAGGAGTTAAGAAACAAAGCGATATAAAGTAATTTTTTTCTCTTTCATCCTCCATTTTAGGACAGAAAGTACTGCACACATCTCTCCTTTCCAACAACCTTTTTTTTTCTCAATGTTTCGAATTACACTTTTGACAACCTTGCCTACCAAAAATGTGAAGGCAACTATTATCATTCAAAAGCTTATTGTGACAACTTAAAAATGATACCAGTTGATTTGGGAAAGTTTAGGCCCTAGGCCCCATCACATCCACCTCTGCTATGGGCCTTGGCAGGCTTAATCAGAAAACTCACATATCATTCAAGGCTAACGAAAGAGGCCCAAGTAGGTTAGAATGAAGGAAAATAATAAATTGACTATACTACCCCTTAGTTGCCTTGGCTATAAATAGAGAGCCTTACAATCTCTAGGAGGCAGGCTATCAGGGCATATTTCTCTTCATTTATGCCATGATATTGTCTGACATTTATCTCTCATTCTTTCCTCAAAGATCTCATCTTTAAAGTTTCAATCTTGGCTCATTCTTCCTGATTCCTAACTTGATTGTAGGAGGGGCATTCCTCAAGTCCGCACCTGAGGTTTATCTTTTTTGCAAGTCTGGAGCTCTAAGCCGAGTCAACTTCGAAGATTGCCACGTGTAAGCGTACTCTTTCAACTCATCATCAAATTTAGTTTCTCCGAAAACAGGTTGGCGCCATCTTTGGGGAAGAGTGACAGAAGGTGGTAATTAACGATAGAGTATGGCCTAGGGCATTTAGCTGCCCCATAGCACGCATGCAACACCCTCGGGACATCCGACCATTTCCAGTGAGGAGCTAGGTGCACCTATTGTGGGCGTCTACTTTGCACTCTCTAGAGTTAGGTGTGCCTTCCCGCACCTTGAGTCCTCTTAAGGATAGATGCGCCTTTACATAAGGCCCACTAAATAATAAGAAATGCTTAGCCACACTTATGAAGGCAATACACTCGTCCTTCATCAGCACTCGATCAACGTTCATCCAATTTAGCGTTGGGTCATCGCATGGACTCTATGTCTCAAAGGCCTCCTGTCTAACGCTCCTCGAGTTGGTCATCCTAACATCCGTGTCCTTAGCCACTAAGCATGGCCCAAGGCCAGCCACTGCACTATGCCTTTGGCCTAATGGGATAAGGTCGCCCTTGAGCTAGGTGGGCCTAAAGGGATAAGGTCACCCTTGAGTTGTGCGGCCTTTGGCCCAACGCTCTTTGGGCGGTGCGTCCTCTCGCCATCGCTCCTTCTGCGCCTTTAAGGCCATCTTTGTGTTTGTGTCCTTCTGCCCAATGCGTCCTGAGCTAAATGTCCTACCGCCCATCGCTCCTCACGTGTTTTTAGCCCCAATGGGCTAAGGTCGCCCTTGAGTCAGGTGTCCTCCTATCTAGCACTCCTTGAGCGGGGCGTCATCTCGCCCATTGCTCCTTCCTATGCTTTCAAGGTCATCCTTGAGTTGATCGTCCTTCCATCCAACACTCCTTGACCTAGACGTCCTTTTGCCCATCACTCCGCATGGGTTTTTAGCACCTAGGGGCTAAGGTCCCCCTTAAGTTGGGTGTCCTCTTGCCCAATGCTCCTAAAGCTGGGTGTTCTTTCGCTCATCGCTCCATCCACGCCCTCAGGGCCATCCTTGAGGGGGGTGTTCTCCTGCCTAGTGCTTCTTGAGCTAGGCGCCCTCTCGCCCATCGCTCCATATGCATTTTTAAGGTCATCCTTCAGCTGTGCATCCTTTCGCCCAACACTCCTTGAGTTGGGCATCCTCTCAACCATCGCTCTTTACGCGCCTTTATCCCCAAGGGGCCAAGGCTGTCCCTGAGTTGGGCGCCCTCCCACCCAACGCTCCTTGAGCTAGGCGTCCTCTCGCCCATTGCTTCTTTAGCACCTTCAGGGCCATCCTTGAGGTGGTCGTCCTTACGCCCAACGTCCCTTGAGCTGGGAGTCCTTTCGTCCAATGCCCCATGTACACCCTTAGCCCCAAGATGCTACAAAACATCCTTGAGCTAGGCATCATCTGGCCTAGCGCTCTTATGCATCCTTAGCCCCAAGGGGCTTAGGTGGTCCTTGAGTAGGGTGTCCTCTTGCCCAGCACTTCTATTATGCCTTTTACCAAAGAGAAAGAACGATGAGAAAGTTTCGAACCTCAATGCACTTATAGGAAATATATTAATTTCACATCCCACTTACCTGCCTTGGAATGCGGGCATGTAGAATGTGATGGGCTAAATGATTCGGGAAAGTTTAGGCCCAAAAAATTTATTTAACATTACTAATAATAAAAGACCTAGGTGGAATAGAAGGTCATTCTCGTCATTGTCAGGCCATTGGCAAATACTTTATAGGGGGAGAGAGGGTGATTTTAAATTCTAATATGCTTATTTCTTGTATCCTTCGAAAATTCAGATGTTTTCCATAAATATCAACTTTTAGTTAATATAAACATAATTAATTTACAACATGGACCAGGAGGAACAATGTATATATATTTGAGGCTATACTTTTGGCGGGATAAAATTAAAGAGAAATTGTAGAACATGCGCATAAGTATTTGAGTTGTTAGAAGGTGAAGGTTTAAAATCAATGCCTAGTGGGAAATTGAGGACATTAGAAATTCCTACCTGAAAATATGATTCAATCTCAGTGGATATAAGATTACATCTCACGGCCTTGAAAAGCAATGTCAGTTAGGTTATTATATACAAACGTACTAAATCTATCCGCCTCGTGCCAATTCATAATACTTCAGGTGCAGAAAGAGTAGCACAGTTGTATGTTAAAGAAATTATTAGGCGACTTGTATACCAAAGGACGTAATATCTGATAGAGACAAAAGTTTTTCAGCTGATTTTTGGCAAGCCTTACAGAAATCCTTTAGAACTAGATTGAACTTTTATTTGCTTGTACTACCCTCAAGATAAAAGGAGAAATTGAAAGAGTGAATCAAATTTTGGAAGATATTCGAAGAGCATGTATGCTTGACTGTTAAGGAAATTCAAAGATGATTGACCTTTAGGCATCAAGCAACTATTGAAATGGGTTTATTTGTTAAAACATTATAATGTACCTGGCCTTACTCAATCAAAGACTAGAAACTCAGTTGAGTTCAAGAGCTATGAAGCAGTAGGAATGGAGTTGGGATATCAAACCAAGTGATATAAAAACGCCGCGCTTACAATTATAATTAGCATAAACTATATAATTATGATTACATTGCAAGTTTAATTGCACTACATTACATTTAAAATAACATCACATAAGAAAACAAAACATCATATAAGGATCAAGCTTAAGTGTTGCTTTTAATTAATATCCCACATAGGTTACACATTAAATACAATCTAGAACCCTAACTAAATTTCAAATTTTTGAACAAGTATATTTATTTTAGAATTCCTATAACACCATTTCCGCCCTTTTGTGCACCCCTAACCTCTTGCTCTTCTTCTTCTCTTCAACTCTTTATTAGAAAAATCCAATGCACACTAAATAATACACTGTTAACTCAATTTTGTCAATTTCAACTTAAATAACCTATATGAGCACACTTTTACAAACCCGCAGTCAAAACCTACATTTCTATGAACACCAACAAGTATCCATACATTCGAAGCCCCAAAATTATCATAACAAACTTCAAATTTACACTAAATGACATTTACTAATGTTAAAGAACATAATTGTTCACAAAATCAAGAAGGAAATAGTGAGAGCAAATGAGGAGGAACTTAGGATTTGCCTTTCAATCACCAAAGAAACAAGGCAAGGTGAAGTGGGAGATGATTAGTGGTGGCATGGTTAAGCTTCGGTGACCACAAGGAGAGACCAATGGCTAAAGCAGCTGGTAGTCAGCAGCCCCAGATGCAAGGGGTTGAATAAGGCTATCAGACAAAGACTCGGCTTAGGTAAGGGATGGTAGAGAGAGAAGGTAAACAAGAATTTGGGTGAGACTAGACCTTCTTTAACTTAATCTCATCTAAATCAAAATTTTTTTCTCTCCAGAAAAATCCTCTCTCTCTCTCTCTCTCTCTCTCTCTCCCTCTCTCCCCCCCTCTCTCTCTCTGCTAACTCAACACAAGCTTTGTTCCAACCTCTAAGTTTTTTGGCTCATATTTGGGCCTATCTCCACTCTCGTGAATACTTATAATACTAAACTCTTTATTTTTTTATTTACTAATTTGACTCTTATATTTTGCTAACTTATTTTGCAAGTATATATTCATTAGCCTAATGTGCTTATTTATGTTATTATTATTTTCATCTTAATCAAATGTTTGTGCACAAAATTGTAGAAATTGTTAGATAAATTCCTTTCACCGAAAACAACATAGCTTTTTAACCATTCTTTATTAACAAATACTTTTATAATAATTTATTAAGTGATGAATGACTTGACATATAACATTTATAAAATCATATTTTGAGGCCCCTTAGCCACATTAGGCACACAAATGCATAATGAATTCAATCAATGAATTGAAGTGTGTTGTGTTCAACATAATTTAACTGGAGATCAACTAAAATAGTTAACATAGATTAGGTTCTGGCTATTACGCTGCTTTCAATCTCCTATGTTGACAACCTCGGCAAGATCTAACCTAACATAATGCAATCTTCTATTGGCACTATTATTTCCTCAGTCAACACGGCCATAGCTTTGGTTAGGGCCACCATTATCACATCTCTGGTTGACGAATTATGCTTTGCACTGCCTCTACCTCCATTATGGCTACTCTACCTATAGTGAGTCTACCGCTGCTTGTGGTTGACGTTACGGTCAACCCTTGATTTCAAGTTGCGATGCTGACAATTCCTACATGTCATAGTCCATAGCCCCTCATTTTTGCAGCAATGCCTTTATGGGTGGTCTCGAGCTATCACGATTCCACATGCCATACACTCAGCCACTCCTTATCATGAAGGTTTGATTGCTCTACCTCCTCTTGGTAGTCTACCAAATTTACTGCCATTAATTTGGGTGTATGTTGATGCTGCCAGCTCCTACGTATATTAGTGCAGAGCCCCTGATTTTCCTAGCAATTCCTTTCTAGATGGTCTCAACCTATCATGATGCTCCATGCAATACACTCAGCCGCTCCTTATGGAAAAGCTTTGATTGCTCTGCCTCCTCATGGTAGTCTACCAAATTTATTGCCATCAGTTTGGATTATAAATATCACTATATATGCAATTGTTTTGATGCTAGTCATTCCTACCTAAATATCACTATACATTTCATTATTTTTCTTTGTTCCATTGATGATTATTTTTCTTGGTGTGAGTAGTCTTCTTAATATAGTGTTATGCATCAACTATATGGCATGTTTGATGGGTTTATTGTTTAATTCTCAAGTTATCTTTGCTGCAGCTATATGTCAAATTATAAACTTAGCTGTTCCTATTGGTTTTAAGTAAATAAGCCACTTAGAGCTTGGAGTTGTGCTACTATTTAAGAAACATTGAATGAAGCGTGTAATTTACCATGCTATCTATAAATATAAAAACGTCCACGAGTCTCGAATTAACATCGCCAGGTTAGTAAAGACTCCGGACCTCAAACATATGGCCCGAAATGTTTCTAAGGTGACTAGGTAGTTGATGGCTGACTATGTATGCATTATTAAGGCCCTGCTAACTACCATTCAGTTGCCCCCCTCTCTAAACTGGAGCCAATTCAGTTTGCTGCTGTCGAACTTCCCCCTGGTTATCATACCTTCATCAATATTACAAGGATACCTTTGATAATTTATAGTCTAGGCTGATTTTCTATGAACAACATGCTATTTTTTCCCGTAGCTGGCATAGTTCTACTCACTAAGCCTTCATTACTACACTGTCAGCTTCTACAATGCAAGTTATTGGCATATCAAATCAAAGGTGTGGCTCCTCTAAGTGCAATTGTTGTAGTAAAAGGGGCAATAATAATCACAACAATAGTGTTCGTGCCAAAAATGTGCTATTTTTAAGGTACTTTTACACCTATTTTATGCTCGTTGTAAACGTATTTTTAAGGTTTTTATTTGATTTCATTTTTTTTGTAGGTGTTGAATAAAATGAAAATAATTATGGAAAAATACGAAAAAAGAATGAAAAATGATAGAAATGAAGAACTGGGCCGACTTGATTCAAGCCGATCCGAATTGCTAGGCCCAACATTTTTCAGCCCATGAAGTGAAAAAAAAAGAGAACTAAATCGAAAAACCCCCCAGCCGGCGCGCATGGCACGTGACCTAAATTTACCCCCTTAATCTTCTTTTCTCTCTCCTTCATTTCGGTTTTGAGAACCTAGAAACCCGACCACCCCCTTCTCTTTCTTCTTCAATCTTCATCTCATCTCCTTTCTCTCTCTTAGATCTCTCTCTATCTCGCCATCAGCATACAACACCACCACCATTGACGCTCCAGTAGCTGCCACCCATCGCTATCCCTCATCTCCACCATCTATGACTACCCCCAATCAAACAGTTGCGATGGAGTTGGGCTTGGGTACATATTGAAGGATTTCGGCGCATTCAGAAATCAGTTAGGTATAATCTAGGTTTAGGTTTTAGTTTTTAGGTTTAATTTGAGGCTGTTCTTGGTTTTAATTCCAGTAATCAGTATTTTGGGGCTTTTGTTTAGTTTCATCTATTTTTGCTTTTGAATTTTAGATCCGTTCGCTAGCCTCAATTTCGTATAATCTAGCTTTGTTGAGTTGATTTCAAGTAGGTCTGATGAATTTCAGCTTGTAATGAACTATCCTGGGTCTTGCTTGGCAAATTTTGCACCTTCTCTCCCCTGCTGCTGCTTCCCCTGTTTCGATGCAGAGTAGGTTCAGTCTTACTTTGTTTGCTTTCAATTGCTCGGTTTGATTAATTGTTGAATTTGATAGATTGATGATAATGGATGATGATTGATGGAATCCCCCTCCCCTACTATGTTCTGTTTCTGGGTTTTGGATGCGAGAAAAAAAATGAGCTTGAACCTCCATTCATGGAGGTTGGTTTGAATTGGTTGAGTGCTGATTTTATTCATTTGATTCTTATTTGGTTTGGGATGTTGATCATGGAATTCACTCAAGTAGCAGGTGTGATTTTACTTTTGTAGTTTTACTTACTTATTGCAGGTTTAATGCATTTAATCTCTTTAATGTTCACTGTTTTGGTGCTGCTAATGTTATTCAGTTCACTTTAGTGAAGTCCGATGATCTAATTCAAACCTTAGGGAATTTAGTCATTTATAGCTCAATTGAACCTCTTTATGGCTATTGTTTAGGTTGATACAAATAATTCTGCCTATTTTAGGATAGTTATATTTTGTTTAGGATAATTTAGTTGAATGTGACCTCATTCTCATCCTCGTCCCTGCCAGGGACAATGGCATGAGATAAGATCATATTTTCATTTTTGTAGCTCCTTTCTTATTTGTTGCTTTGTTTTGTTTATTTCATTGTTAATTGTGATTTCGTTTATTAGTGGTTTTGTTTAGTTGATTTGATTTGTTTAGTTGATACTTACTTAGTCATTTCTTACTTGGTCATTTTGTAACTTTATCTTGGTATCGATTCTTACTTTCTCCATTTTGGTATCGATTGACTCAGTTTAGTCATTTTGTGAAAAAATTCAAAAATCCAAAAAACATTTGAACTGTGAAGGTTGAAAAAAAATTAGAAAAACTTGAAAACCGCAAAAATTATTTTGAAAATCCAAAAAACCCAAAAAAAAGTTGGAAATTGAAAACCCTTAAAAATTGAAAAACTTTAAAAACTTTAAAAATGGAATGCCAGTTTTTCATTTCCCACAATATGAGCATGAAGCTTTTTGGAGTTATCTTTCAAGGCTTAATGAATATCATGCTCAACTGAATCATAATTTTCTCAAATGGGTAATTTGTGAGGCCATTGCTGTGGGTCTAAATGCTAAGTCGAGCAGTTATATTGAACCACTTTATCCTAAAGGTTTAATAGAATTATTATCTAAAACTCAAAATGAGGTTTGGGATTTTTTTGAAAAATTAGCTTGGGAAACCTATGCATTTGAACAAGCTAACGAGGCTTTTAAATACCAACTCATGGGGACTATGATTTTCATGCTAATTCTTACCCTTCAGACCACTTTGTGAATTCCTATGACCCATATGACTATTATATGCCTCCTATGTTGTGCGACTATTGTGAATCTCCTGTTCATAATGCTTATACTCGTCTTTTTCATGCTTATGTTGATGCTATGTGTGCAAGTTTTGAAAAGAAGATTAATGATATGACTGATCAACTGATAGAGACTATGAAAGCAAGAATTGCTGCTTGTTCTCCATGTTTTAATCAAAATAGGGACACCTATAGTTAGATTGATGCTAGTTTTGAGGATCCCCTAAACCTGACATTAGTCTCTATGATGATTTTGAACCCTCTTATTCTTCTAGGCCTAATTTGAATGAACACATGTCTTTGCTTAATCTAGAATAAGAGAATGACCTCTCTACGTCTCTATCAACAGACCTTGCACCCTGCACTAGCTCACCCAAAGATGTCACTGAAAATATCTTAGTTTATGTCGACCTACCCACCACTTTAAACGACTTTTGTGAATTTGATGCGAGTGTTTAACCTGATACTGTTAGTGAGTTAGAAATAAGCATCACACCTGAAATTAAGCCTCATGATTTAGATGATTCAACATATATTTCATAAGAGTTGTATGATCAGGTGACTGAACTCACTATTTGGACTTTGATGATGCTATTCTTTATGCAGAATATGAATTTTTTCCATATGGGCTTGATGTTAGTAAAGGTCTTGATGTGGGTTTTCATGTTGAATATGAATCATTCTCTTTTGATCCCGTCATTACTGACCTTCTGTTTCAATTAGAAGATAATATTCTGTATGCGGAATACGAATCTTTTTGTGAGCTTGATATCCATGGAAGTTCTGATGATGGTGATTGTGCTGATTATGAGTCCTTCTTTTTTGACTCCATCCAAACTAACTTCCCTTTTGAATATTTTGAGTCTGAATTTGTTGAATCTGAGATCATTGCCACTAAGAATTTTGCTTTAGACTAGACTCTTGTGCGTTTTGGACTTGACAGACTTGTGAAATTTGCACCCCCTATTTTGCCTAGATTGTGCGTTCATGATGATATAATGGCCTCAATAATGGCTTGTTCTGAGTATGTTCATTTCCTTTTTGATTGGGCCCAGCTATTTGATAAGCTGAAACAGGCCCTTACCTGTGCTTTATTGGCTATGTGGATGTACTCTTTCTGGTTCCAACTCTCTTCTTTTCACTGCTGCTATATTATTGAGAGTTAGGCTTCGTTATTTGATAAGCTGCTGTGTGCTTTGATGAGTTTTGATTTGAGTAACAGTTTTCAGCTTAATATGGAGTGGCTGATGCTCCATAAGCTTCATGTTGCATCATTTTCGCGAGGCATAGTTTGGGTACAACCTGTATCTGACCTGGTATGATCGTTCCACCCTCACTTCTTCTTTTTTCATTTCTTTTCTTTCTTTTCGTACTTAGTTGTGAATATTTAGGATTGTGAATATACGGGTGATCAATCTTCAGGAGAAATTTGGGATATGTTGAGCCGTGTGGGCTATGATCACCCTTGGTTGTGTTTTTATTTTGTGGATACTCGTTACTTAGAGATATCTAGGATTATTTTTATGTTTCCATTTGTTTGTTTCTTTTGCTAGTCTTTCTTTAATCTTTTGTTTTTATTTCCTTTTTAGTGTCTTAGTGGGCGTGTTTTGGTTTTGTGTTTTGTTTCTTTTCTTTTGAGTCTTGTTTTGTTTTGTTTATGCTTAGTTCTGTAGCCCCTTGGTCTTGTTTTGTTTTTATTTTGGGTGATTATGTTTGTTTTCTTTTAGGTTTTGGTTTTTATTTTTCTTTTTGATTTTTGTGTCTGGGTTTTGTTTTGTTTTGGTTTGGTTTGATTTTGGTTATTTTGAGGTTTGGCTTGTTTTAGAGAATTTTGTTTTTGTTTTTCTTTTGTGATTTTGTTTTAGCTTCAGTAAATATGTGTGTATTTGGTTTTGTTTGGTTTTTGATTTTGATTTTGATTTTGATGGTGTCCTAGTTTGTATATATTTATGGTTTTGTGTTGGTTTTGCAATTATATAGCTTACGTGCTTGCCTTTTAACACCTTAGTTCCCACAGTGAGGACATTGAGAAGTTTTGGTGTAGGGGTGAGGTGCCTATTTTTGAAAAATTTTTAAAAAATCCAAAAAGATTTTGATTTTGGTTTTGTTTTTAGGAATGTTTGTACTCTGTCTGATTAGCTTGAATTCCCTGTAGTTTGGTTGTTAGCTTGTATATATACATAAGATGTGTGTGATAGGTCTTCAACCTCAATGTGATATTCTAAGCCCTAATTCTAACTCCATTTGTTCATTATAGATTGTGTAATCTAGTCTTTGTTTATTCCTTCCTCATTATCTTTAGGTCTTAGGTTTCCATGAATGATTCTCCCACTAGCTTGTGACAAGATTACTTTGAAAAAAATTTTTGAAGAACAGTGTATTATGAATAAAAAAGAAAATGAAAGAAAAGAAAAAGAGATGGAACAAATTTGGAATGATAGGTATCCCTTTAAGGCATGCACTACTGGGCGTTACCCTTTGAGGCATGTGCTACTGGGTGTTATCCTTTGAGGTAATATTGCTATTGGGAAAACTTGCGTTCAAAGTTAGTATGATAATAATGTAGTTGTATCAGCCAAGTAGGATTGAGTCTAATTCTGGTAAATTTAAGCCCTAGGATGATGATACATTTGCACACGAGCGCTAGGTTGGATTCAAAACCTTGATGTTCAAATGGGAAGAAAAATTAGTGCTCTGATGTCATTTAGGAGGTAGAGAGCTTTGAAGTACATTCTGTATATATACAGGTTAATAATTTGGTTGCATAGATGATTTAGTTGATGAGAATGTGTGCATATCTTTTCCAAATTCTTTACATATTAGTTTTAAGGGAAAAACCAAAAAGATTTTCTATTATTTTTGAAATAATTTTTGTGGGTATTTAACTTGAAAACCTCTACGAGACCTCATTCGTCCACTTGGGAGGCCGAGGGGTTTAAAGGGCTTGTTGCATACGCTAAATGCAGCCGTGATTTATACAACAGTGAGTTAGGATTTTCTTTTTCTTATTTTTCATTTTCTTTTAGTTAGCTTATTTTACTCGAGGACGAGCAAAATCTTGGTGTGGGGGCATTTGTTCGTGTCAAAAATGTGCTATTTTTAAGGTACTTTTACACCTATTTTATGCTTATTATAATTGTATTTTTAAGGTTTTAATTTGATTTGATTTTGTTTTGTAGGTATTGAATAAAATGAAAATAATTACGAAAAAATACGGAGAAAGAATGAAAAATGCTGGAAATGAAGAACTGGGCCGACTTGACTCAAGCCAATCCGAATTGCTAGGCCCAGCATTTTTCAGCCCATGAAGGAAAAAAAAAAGAGAATTAAATCGAAAAATACCCTAGTCGGGGTGCACGGCACGTGACCCAAATTTACCCCCCTTAATCTCCTTTTCTCTCTCCTCCATTTCGGTTTTGAGAACCCAGAAACCCGACCACCCCCTTCTCTTTCTTCTTCAATCTTCAACTCATCTCCTTTCTCTCTCTTCGATCTCTCTCTATCTCGCCATCAGCACACAACACCACCACCATCGACGCTCCTGCAACTGCCAGCACATCTCATAGCTGTCCCTAATGTCCACCATCCACAACTACCCCCAATCGAACAGTTGCGATGGAGTTGGGTTTGGGTAGATATCGAAGGATTTCGACGCATTCAAAAATCAATTAGGTATAATCTTGGTTTAGGTTTTAGTTTTTAGGTTTAATTTGAGGTTGTTCTTGGTTTTAATTCCAGTAATTAGTAATTTAGGGCTTTTGTTTAGTTTCATCTGTTTTTGCTTTCGAATTTTTGATTCGTTCACTAGCCTCAATTTTATATGATCTAGCTTTGTTGAGTTGATTTGAAGTAGGTCTGATGAATTTCAGCTTGTAATGAACTATCTGGGGTTTTGCTTGGCAAATTTCGCACCCCCTCCCCCCTGTTGCGGCTTCCCTTGTTTCGAAGCAGAGTAGGTTCGGTCTTACTCAGTTTGCTTTCAATTGCTCGGCTCGATTAATGGTTAAATTTGATAGAATGATGATAATGGATGATGATTGATGGAATCCCCCTCCCGTATTATGTCCTGTTTCTGGGTTTTGGATGCGAGAAAAAAAATAAGCTTGAACCTCCATTCATAGAGGTTGATTTGAATTGGTTGAGTTCTAATTTTATTCATTTGATTCTTATTTGATTTGGAATGTTGATCATGGAATTCACTGAAGTAGCAGGTGTGACTTTACTTTTGTAGTTTTATTTACTTATTACAGGTTTAATGCATTTAATCTCTTTAATGTTCACTGTTTTGGTGCTGCTAATGTTATTCAGTTCACTTTGGTGAAGTCAGATGATCTAATCCAAACCTTAGGGAATTTAGTCATTTATAGCTCAATTAAATGTCTTTATGGCTATTGTTTAGGTTGATATAAATAATTCTGCCTATTTTAGGATAGTTAAATTT